>OMLM01001904.1:9926-74895 GCA_900302695.1 Helostoma temminkii | reverse complement strand
CTAGTTCTTAACTTGAAGGTGGCACCTATGTCTATTTTGGGTGAAGCACACACTCTCTCACCTTTTTAATTACACCATTAAGAAAGGTGATGAAATCCTAGAGTAACTTTCTTTCATATTGTTGTACAGTACTTTGTAACCAGACAGCACCCATTAGTGTAACTTTATAATGACTGTGTGACTGATTGTAAGCCAAATTTCTTCTTTATTGGAATGATGCAAGTAATAGTAATGTGCAACAGTGTTGGGGACCAGGATAAAGGCTGAGGTGTTTGAGTCACAAGACTGCTTTGTAAAAGAGAGCCACTGAGCGAGGCACATATTAGAAGCTATGTTCCTAGAGAAGGGGGTGTTTCATGGTTTTGTGCAAGGATGGGTCCACGGCTGTGTGAATTTGTGTATAGGCCTTTTTTCTATGGGCTTAAAAGGCTGGTTTTCTTCTTGGCAGACAAACAGAAGACTGCATTGTGTGTGTCTGTAATCTCTTTACCTGGATTGGCAGCAAAGCTAGCAAGTGCAGCTCCCAGTGTGGAATTGGCACTGAGGAGTCAATGTCACACTGAGCAAGCAGCCTTCCAAACAACCAAAAACTGGTTGTGTTTCTTTGAGACTATGTGTAGATGACAGCGTGCAGATTTTTTGTGCGTGTTCATGTGCTGTACTGTATGCCCAGGCTTACAGATATGCAACGCTTTCCAACTTTCTAGCAATATCACATTATTATTTAATGGTTGTGGCATTTTTTGTGTGTGTGTTTGTCACAATTTCAAAACTATTCTTGAGAGAGCAAAAGTCTTTTTTGTGGTCTTAGGTGTCATTATACAACAACTATGTGACATAAATTCTCCTCTCCCGCCTCGCTGGGTGAGAAGAAAAAAATAATTGGCCTCATTATCTTTCATCTCTCTGGCATATTACATTCATTATTTTATACAAAGACTGCCAGTATGAGTCCTGTAACCTGGGAAGCAGAGCTGCGCCTCCACAGGTTAACTGTTGCTCCCTGAAAAACCCCAGTGTTTGACGTCACCACAATGCCTCATCAGCCACCGGTGCTAGGGATTGAACATGGCCGACTGAGCAGAGGATGTCTGTCTGCGAAGTGATTGCTGGCTCATTGACTGAGTAGGAGAGGAGGAGAGAAGGGGAGTGGGAAAAGGAAGCAAGTACAGTTAGAGAAGAAATGGGAAGGAAAAGAAGAGGGTGGAAAGAAGGTGAACTGAGAACAAGAAAAGCAGGAACAGTAGAATGAAAGCATGGTGAGGGAGAAAAAGAGAAGGAAATAAAGAGAAAGGAGAGTGGCTCAGTTTGAAGCCTCCCCCTGCTGGCTCCTCTGGCTGGAAGCTGCTGCCGATGGCTTCAAAAGAGCGCCAGGCAGTCTAGGCCTCCGCTTCTAGCAATTAGAGATCACTCCAGCGGATGCCTCCTGGCCAGCCTGCAAATCCCTCAAAAATACCCTCTGATTACTACTGTAGGACACAGGCTGTTTACCAAATGGATCTAGCACTACTGAGAGTGAGGTTTGATAATGCCTTCTTTTGTTCAGGCAAGAGAGGGAGCAGGGTCATTTGAGTTTTAAAGATGGCGCGACTTCAGAGATGAATTTCCACCAAGAGAAGAAAAGTTAACAACTTCTTTAAATTCCCATCCAAATAACTCAGCAAGCAAATTCCCGAAGCTGTTACAAGAGAATAAAACCTATTTGGACAGAACTCAAACACTGTGTCTTTTCGCCAGCACTTTTACGAGGGCTAAGTCTTCTTTGATGGTTAATATGCTCCACTGCCAATCCCTTTTTAAACAACCGAATCCCTGTGGGTTCCATGGGAGTTGTAGTGTTTACAGATCCCAGCTCCTGGGTGCTCTGTGACTACTGTATACTGTTGCAGCACTGATGCAGAGTAAAACAGTCAGCCGCTGTTAACTGATTGACACAGCATTTGCATCAAGTGGGATCAGATAATCCTGCACTTTTACTTCCACTGCACCAGCTTTCCAACATGAGCTGACAGATTCCTTGTTGTGTTCTCTCACCTTGACAGACCTGATATTAGTGTGAATGTCATTTAAATGGCAGAGCTAATCATACGCTCTGGGTCTACCTCCACCTGAGGGCCCCTCGCCTGGTCTAATCACAGTGACAAAGGAAATTATGTGTTTAGCCACTCTTAATAACTGGTCTAGCTCATCAGTTGCTAGGTGGGCTGACTTTGTCGCCAACCTTTGCCACACCAGGGAGGCGTAGCATGATTCAGGGAGCCTGGCCTCTGGCCCTGCTTCTTCCTCTTCATGGTGTTTGTTGTGGTCTGTGTCCTCACATCAGTGACCCAGCAGACTCACCTCAAAATCAACACTAGCATTACAGTAGTAGCTAGTACTCTGCAATGAGTCTGAAGACACAACATTGACAGATTTGTGATTACACGGTGAAGAATCCTCTCCCTTTTACCTGTTTACTCCTGCCCATTGCTGACATCTGTCCCCCTATCAGTGTTACTATAGTCATGTGTATTTTTTAGCTTTAGTGTGCCTCAGAGACCGGATAAGTTTGGTTTTGAATTAGAGTCTGCTGTGCTAGCCCTGCATGACCATTGGAAAGGGAAGGAGGATGAAGGCAGGAGATTGTGGAAGAAAGCCTGGGGTTTTAATCTCTTCCCCATGTTTATCTCACCACCAGGAGACAAACCATGTGCCATTAAAAACATCAGCAACTCCCACTGGTTGGCTGCACGGCTGCACCTCTGAAGACATTTGAAGGACAAAATGAAAGAGACAGAAATTGTGCAGAAAGGCACATTTGTGTAAGATAGGCATGGTCTTATTTTATGCGTGTGCATGTATTGTAAAAGCCATATTGATTTGAATTTCCATGGATACATTTTATCTGAATGCAGTGATAGTTGTGCACGAGAGAGTTGTGAGTCCCTGCTTATTTGCAGTGTAAATTCTTTGTCTAAAAAGCAGAGAAGACCATATTTGAACAAAAAAATAAGCAAACATCTTTGGCCTCAGCTGCGACGTGGAATCAGTCCCTTCAGGAAATGAAAACGCCGCCTTGGAATTGTCATCATATTGAGAGTTGGCCAACCTTTGACCTTGTAATACCGCACAGCTTCTCTATTTGTGACCTACTCGATGCTCTTAGAAAGTGAAACCATCGGGGAGGATCTACTGCTCACATCATCATTCTAGAAACACCTAATAGTGGATTTACCAAGGTTAAACCTCCTGTGAGATTGCAGCCACTGTGACCTGGAATACTGAGTCTGCAACCAGTGCTCCACAAATACTCACACGCTCACAAACACAGAATATAAGACATGCTTGTGAGCGATGTATGTAGGCACACAAGCTATTATTTTATTATTTATTATTATTGTACATTCTACTGTACATAGACTAACTAACATAGACTCACCTCAGTATTGATAATATATAACTATTATAAAGTGTCAAAATCAAGGCATACAAGGCAAGCAATATGTTATTGCATCTAATAGGCATGAGACTGTTACAGAGACAGACTGGGGAAGTGTTAGCTTTCCTCTGCATTGTCCCCTGTATTTACAGCCTGATTGGTGCCTACCCAGGCATCTTACAGCTGAGCACAGCACATAAGGGAATTAGCTAAGTGTTTGTCTAGTGTTTGTAGCATTTCTAAAACTTACTGATGATAGATTTTAAAAAAAAATTCCTTTTGTGTAGGGGTAAGTAAATGTGTTATTTTATTTGGGTAGTCTAATATATCCTTTGGGGACATAGTGGATTTAACGTGTTACATAAATGGTATGTGTATGTGTGTGTATGTATATATATATATATATATATACTTTTAGGACATATTTATACTTTTAGGATATATATATACTTTTAGGACTTTATATATAAAGTCCTAAAACTAGTTTAAATGAACCAAATTAAGAAAATAAAACAAAAACATTATACACATATTTATTGTGGAAATTTTTCAATCTTAAGTATTTTTGTGTGGCATGTGTATGTGAGCTTATGCCTTCGGTAAGTGGTGTGAACACCACTAATAAATGGCAGAATATTGTCCTGCACATTGACATGAAGGGATAGTTCATTCTACCCTGGGATGATGGTGCTGCCCTGCATAAACTGTCTATTTCATTTCCTTCCTCAGCATTTCTGTAGGAGTAAGTTCAACAATTCCTAAACATTCCTTCTGCTTTTTTCACACATTAATGGAACATGTTCTATGTTTAGGGTTGTCTTTTGCTGCACAATCCACCTTGACATACTCTTATATATAGTTTTTAGTTATCGCCTGAAATAATTCATTTAACCCAAATGTTGGAGTCATCCTTCCATAAAACATTATTCGCGTCTACATGTCCTTAAGCAAACTACAGATCGGTTGCAGATTTGTTCTTGGGGTGTTGTGGCTTCCTCCTTGCAATACACCATTGATGTTAAGTGTTTTCGTGATGGTGAACTTGAACATTGATATTAGCGCAGAGAGTTTCTGAGATGTTATCTTGGGGTTCCTTGTCACCTCCTCGACTATTGCACACCTTTCTCTTAGTGTGATCTTTCTTGTTTGACCATTCCGGTGTGGATAACAATGGTGTTGAATGTTATCATTTGTACACAATCTGCCAACTGGAGTCCAAACTCTTTTGAAATACTTTTTTAACACTTTCTTGCCTCATGAACATCTGCTCTTCTAAGGTCCTCAGAAATTTGACATTGCATTACATTTTATGTGATATTTATGCTGAAACAGAGGAAATTCTAGGGTTGACCAACTTTGAGTTGTTATTTGACTGAAATAACCACAATTACGTTGGCCAATCTTATTTGTGAAAAAATTTACATATGTTTTATTGAAGGGCATGTCTATGAATTGTAATATCATCGCATTCTACTCCTTGATTTGTTTTCAGGGAGTTTCAGTATAATTTCAAGTCTCAGCACAACTGCTTTGAAGTTAGGCTTTTTTGTCCCTCTTAAGTGTAATGGTGGTCAGAGTACACCAACCCACACAGCTGAAAATCACAATCAGTAGCTGAGCCACAGCAATCACTTCTCACTGAAAGATTTCAAGCTGAATTAGATTGCATCACTTCCAGTCCAGGCATCTAATCTTAGATTAAAGTAAAATAGAACAATCTCTAGTTTCTTTTTTACATTTTCTTTTTGTTTGAATCCTTTTGAGCTTTGAAGGTCAAACTGAGTGTCTGATGTCATTTTAAGTGTTTAACCAACACGACAGCCATCCCCCATTTCTCACCTCCACACAATACTGGCATGATGTTTTGATGTTTGATGTTTATTTGACCAACTTTTGCCATGTTGGTCCTACTTGCAGCTGATTGGCCTCCCACAGCCCTGCTGGTTTACCACTTAAACAATTGTAGGAGGCTCTTTTGAAGTGGAAGGGCTTATTATACAGAAGCAACCAAAACAATCATAGCTCCGCAGGGTACATCCTGACTGGTACAATTGCCAGACAAGATAGACTTGCTTTTGTTTTAAGCATGTATTTGTAAAAAGGAGAAAAACGAGCAATTTTGTCTGCTGTCATGAACAATGAAGCATTGGTAATAACCAGAAACTCTGAAGGGGCACATGATGTCTGTCCCCATATTCACCAGCAGCCTTCATGCTGCTTCACATATTTGTAAGAACTAGGAACCTGACATGTCTGTAACAGACACACAAAGACACAAACCATTTTATATATAATTTTTTCAGACAGACAATAAACATACATTTGAATATGGCGAGCTTCTTAACATCAGTGCGATGTGCAATGCTCCCCCATCGTGCGGCTACTGTGATGGCCTGTGTTGGTCAATTGTGTGTATTTTGTGTATGAGTGAGTATGTCTCTGCACTGTAATAAGGGTTGCCTAGCCAAGCGTAAGTGTCAGGGTGAAGATGCCTGGCTCATTAGGTTCCATGGCAGGATAATGTATGAACACTGCTTGTGAATGTTCTCACAGGTACAGAGAGTGAGCAAGAGGGAAAGAGGGAGGCAGCCATTGTTCTTTCTCTTCTCTCACTGTCTCTTCCCACTGCTGCCTCCTCCTCCTCCTCCTCCTCCTCCTCCTCCTCCTCTTCTTCTTGCTGCCAGTTTTTCTTTGTGTGAGCACGCCTGGGGGATATTTAGGCTCCCTGGTCACATTATGCCCTGGTCTTTGATGCAGAGCTGCCACTCCATGGGTTTATACCATTTATTCATAAATTAATTTATTTATTGGTTTATTAAATTTAATTCATTGTGTCTTGCATGATGCTTGTTTTGCGGCTCTGTTGCTCGATTGACAGGTTGCCAGTCATGGTAAGATTCCATATCCCATTGGCGTCATGCAGCAGCACGTTGCTAATTGAGTTGAATGCGTAGCTCGTCTCTCCTCAGTGAATCCATCTGTCGCACTCTTGTCATCATTTTGTTTGCACTTGACAGGTTCCAAGTCGGTCTTTGTGTGTTTAACTGTGCACTTCACTGTAGGTGTGCTGTGTGTTTTTATTTATGCAGCGGTGTTTGAGTGTGTTTAGTACAATCCCACATAAAACGGGTGGCTGCCTAGGGGCCCATTCTCTAGATTGTGTGCCTTGCCCCACTGTAGAGTCCCACAGAGAACAAGCCCTCAACCAGCCACCCTATTTACAACATTGTCCACACACACAAACATAAACACCACCTCTCAGTGGATACACACTGGCATGATGCATAATGATTTGCAATAAATCTGAATTGATATGGTTCAGAGATGACATCTGACATCATTAGAGCTTATTTTTTGGCTAATGCAGCTTTCCCAGGCAAAAATCTCACAGGTGTAAGAGACCTTGACATGGCAGCTCGGTAACAGTTTATGAGGCTATAAAGCAATACATGTGGGATGATGATATGATTAATAAACCTTGTACCATTTGGCTTGGTTTAGGTTCTGCCTCCAAAGACTTGGCAGTGTAATTGGGGAGAGGTGGAGAGAAGGGGTTATTGTGTGTTGTTGGTGTGTATTTTTGTTTGTGGTCAATCGTGTTTGAACCACACGATCATGTAAATGTGTGCTTTCGGACCACACCTATACTGGGCTTATGCTAAGACAAAGTGAACTTAAAAGAGAGTGTGTCTGTGTGATGTGTTCTCTCCATCAGTAGACAGATGACATCTACAGTGTATCTTACCACAGCACCTTCATCACTGTCTTTCATCAGTGGTGCCAGCCCCTCTCTGCTCTATGCTCTGTTCTCTCGAAGTTGTATATGTGTGCGAGGAAGATAGAAAGAGAGGCATAAAGAGAACCCAGGCGTGTGTGAGGAAGAGAAGGTGCTCGTCGCCGTGTACATTGATGGCACTTCACACACCAGTGTGTGTCCTGGCTTTGATACGGTAGGAACGTGCTGTAAGACTACGGGTGAATAAAGACTGTTTGAAAGAGGAAGTTCACTGTGCTCCTCTGTCAGCAAGCTTTGGGAGGAGATTCTGTCTAGAGTATGAATATGTTGTAGGCCCCGAGTGTTTCTCGATACCTCCAGGGGCAGCTTCTCTGTCTGCCTGTGTGAGAGTGATGTGTCTCTATGTGTTTGTGTACTTAAAGCATGTGGGAACTTTCTTCTTACGCACTACAAATGAGCAGCTGCGTTATCATCAATCCCGCCGTTCACGCTTATGTGAACTTTATTATAACAGATACTTGCATACACTCAGAGGGTTGCATGAGTGCATGCATGTGCATATGCAGACACACACACATACACCCACACGCACACTCTTTCTTCCAAACTGCCACAGCTGAAGAGCAGTTGCATCAAAGGCAGCTGTCTCTCATCTCACTTTATCTCCGTCATCTTTTCCTCGCTTACTCTTTCCCGCCTCTGTCACTTCACACGTATTTTTTTCTTTCTCTCTCTCTTTGTTTCCTACCCAATCTTTTCTCACCTTTGCCTCTCTCTGCTTTACCTACCTGCCAGGGAGATTCTACTCCAAAGAGAAGTGATGTTTCTTTTCTGTTTTGTTTTTTTTTTTGTTTTGTTTTGTTTTTTTTTGTTTTATATTCATCTCCATTTCTGGAGAGTTCACTTTTTTGAAATACCGCCACAAAGGATCCATATCATCTGCTCTTCTCTGTCCACCAACCTGCAAAACCCAGTCCCACCACCCGCCTCCACCCTCACCCAATCCATCATCCATCCAGCAGCCAGCCTCACTGACTCCTGCCTCATTTCTCATAAATTAGTCTTATCTCTCACACACTTTCTCTTTTGTTTCTTGTTCTTACTCATTCCATTCTCCCCATGCCCTCTACCGCCTTCCATCTCTCTCTGGTCCTCACATTTCATTTTTCTTCCTACAAATGCCACACAGCAGTCCCTTAAGAAATGTCATTTCTGTCTTCTCCTTTTGTTCTGTAATTTCTCCGTGTCCCTCCTTTTCTCTTGGGAATTCATTTATCGTTTGCTGTTTTCTGTTCCCAGTTCTCTGATCTCTCTGTCTCAGTCTCCCTTTCTCTGTCTGTCTCTCTGTCTTTGTCTTTGACACTCACCTGCTCCATGTCTCTCATTTCCCTCTCATCATATTTCTCTGTCTCTCATACACTGTTATTTTATTGCAATGCTTAAATCCATCCAAATGTAAGGCAGTATGTTTATCAAATCATTAATAACAAGAAGTTAGGATGAAGCAGTTGAAGTCAGAGGCCACACCCCTGAGATCGCTGTAGTTTGAGTGTGTTCACGCTGATTTTTATTTATTTTGAACCCCTTATATTTCAGTGTGCTAACACATATAGTATCAAGTCTTAACATTTAAACCTGCAGGCTGATCAAAATCAGCAAAATCAGTATTTAATGTTATTTGTGAAATACATGCCACAAGACTGCATCTATAGTACATTCACTTTGCATGGCCAGCAAGCGCAGAAAAAAAGTAATTTAACCCAGAACAATTGTCAGTTATTTTTTCCCTCTGGTATTTGTAAGATAATCCCCATCACAGACAGACGCTACGATCTAGCGTGGATGCTTTAGAGAAAATTGGTAAGATGTATCACAGAAATTCAGTGGTTCAAATTTGATTCTGGTTCTTCTGTGCAGGGAAAACCATCACATGCGGCACACATACTCCCTAGTGGTTGGAGAACCAATTTGTTAGGCCTTTGACAACAGGCAAGCTGGCTATATGAGAACACAAAGGTTTTATTCCAATGTTAAAATATATTTGTCAGATTTGTGAGGATGTAAACTATTTGCATTGAGTTGACTGTTGTTGTTTCTGGTGATTTTAGAGGCAAAAATTGATCAAGGTTTCAGTTGAATTCGATTTAATATATGTGATAACTGATGAACGTTTGTGGTCATTTGAAAATAGTCTGATTCTGCTCCGCAGCCACTGCTGGTGGACTGAATTTGAAGTTACAGTATGTAACTTTGTTTGTACTGGCAGTAGTGTGGACATATTCCCTGTTTATCACATACTGTAGCAAAATGGTGCCTTTTGCATATCTGTAAGATGCCCCAAGTATTTGACCCTCTCATTTTGAGCTTCATGCTACAGCTAGTTTGATTACCAAAAGTTGCATATTGTAGCTTTGAAATATCTTTAGAATACTATATGCAGCCTCTCTGTCTGTCTCTAAACCTGTTTTTATCAAACCAGGAGGGACTCTTCCCTGGTGGAGCTCAGTAAAGAGATTCCACTTCCACATTTGTCTGGCATGCAGGCATGCAGGCACTTGTGTTCCATCAAAATGCTAATAATATCATCTGCAATATCCAGCGCTATATTATTGTAGTGCTAATTGGTGAAAAAAATTGTTGATAGGAGCACCTGCCCACCCCACTACCCGATTATTTTTAATTGCAATGGCTGTAATAAAAGAGAACAAATTGTGTAATGGTCAGTGTTCCCTCAGTTAGGTGACAGTTTTGCTCCTATGCTATAGTATGAGCATGTGTAGTCCATTTAAACAGCAAGAAGGCACTTGCCTTTGAGTCTAGCAGCACTAAGTGAATGTGGGCCCTCCCCTATTGGTTTTATGTATGATTTATTCATCAGCCACAGGTTTGTAGAGATGGTCTTTGGGTGGTTTACATGTGATGTGTAGCCCCAAAACTGTTGTGTGGTGTCACACTTGAGAACATCGCTTCATCATACATGTGTGAGAAGGAGAGAAGGGAGATAGAGTGAAAAAAATGCAAATTGAGAAGTATGTGTGAATAGGCAGGCACAAAAAATAATAATTGCAGAAGATTCGTTGAACCAAGTGGGAGGGAAAATCCCTTATTTCTAAACAATCCCTGTCTTCTAAATTGTCAAATTAACTTTTTTCTGCAGCAGTGGCTAGTGAGAGGGGGTAATTAAATAGCTTCTTTTTGGGAGTTTTTTTTTCCTGGTATGTGTCAGTTTTTCTGGCTGCCTTCAAAGTGATAATGCTCGCCGGCTGTTGCCCCCTGAGGACTGCTCCATCTTATTAACTTGTCTTGGGAGACAGGGCTGCGTGTAGCCTGCTTTACTGCCTGCAGGGATTGAGAAGGACTACAAAGTCCCGTACAGTCTTCTTCTGCCCCAAACATTCACCTCACACTGTATTTCTTTGTATTCACATGTGGATGTGGGTGTATGTGAGCTTGCATATCGGCTCACACAAGAAGGGAATAGTTGCACAGTGGAGAAAGGATCATTACATCTAACCGCTTGGTCTTTGTGGTGGCTCATGTCTGCAGTCAGGACTATGTTTGACTACAGTGTTGTTAATGTGTAAGATTGTGGGTAGGGTTTCATTAATCCTTTTTATCTCATATGTAATGTATTAATGTAACTGATAGTGGAAACCCTAAATTTTATGATGACACTGACAAACTATTTTGAATGTGACCCAGTCACATAATTCTCAATACCTGATATGCTTAAGCAGGCCAGAATCAGCGTAGATATGGATCCTGTTTGTGAGCACAGCATAACAAGCATTAGTCCAAAAAACAGAAGATATTCAGAGTCCCGAGGTCATCCACTGCTGACTTCCAACAAGGTTGTCATTGAGGTTTTATTGATGTGCCCACTTAAACACGAAGTTTACCTCAACACAAAATAATAGAGCCAGGAAGAACATCCACAGGCATGGATCCTTGAATTTAAACAGAGCAAACCAGGGATTTTAACATGAGTCAGATTCAGTCATTGCTGCAGTCAAATTGTTCTTGGTGCCACTGGAGCTTATCTGACCTGTGGATATTACTGTTTTCCTAGCTCTTGATCAGGCACTTTCTGCTTAGTGGATGCTTTCATGCTGCGCTTTTGCTGTTTGTAAGCTGTTGTCAAGGCCATGGTGTTTGTATCTACGGAGAATAGGATTGGTACAAACAACATAATCTGTGAACAGACAGCTTTTGAAGATCCCCAAGCAAAAGTTTTGTCATCCTCCAAAATTCAGGTGTGTGTGTGTGTGTGTGTGTGTGTGTTCCTGTACTTGCTACATGGTATGGACCAAAAAGGGCTTGTAAAGGCTGTTTGAGGGTTAAGACCAGGTTTCAGAGTTTAAGTTAGAAATAAGTTTTGGTTAGGGTTAAAGGACTAAATGCAATACATCAATGAGTGTCCTCACAAGTATAGTGAGACAATTGTGTGTGTGTGTGTGTGTGTGTGTGTGTGTGTGTGTTTCATGTTTACACTCACCAAAAATCCCCTAATGGGTTTTTTTCTGTTAATTTTAGCACAAGAGCATTTTTGTTTCATTTCTAAATGGGCATATTTCATTGTGTCACTTCTAATAAAGCACAAAATCATCTGGTACCCAGGTTAAAGTAGCCTTCCCATGAGCAGGAGGAAGACAAATGGCAGGTGTTGGCAGCACAGCCTGTTAATTCTCACACATAAAGTCTGACTGGAATGACACACTGTATGAAAAGAGAACTGGCAGAATATTGCATTTAAAGTAGCGAAATGTAAGAGCAAGCCTCCTCACTGCTGTTTACTTAAAGTTGAGCTGACTTTGTATTTGCAGAGAAAATCAATCTTAAAAAGCTTTACCAAATGTAGACAAATTAGCCAGCATAAATTTGCCACAGTATATTCATTAAGCTTATCTCCCAGTGGAATACAGCGAACACTGCAGTGTCTTTATTGTTTAACTGCACTATTATAAATGTAATCATGTATTTTATCTTTAATTCTCTGATGGCAATAAACATTCACTCAACTATATCTAACCTCACTTTGTGTCTTTCTGAGCTCATTTTTCAAACTACCTTTTATGTTGCTCATGTTCAGATTCTGTGTTATTGTCCTGTCTTTCATGCATCAATAGATGGATTATTATACATCCCTATTTGCAAGTAGAGGGCAGGTTAGACAAGAGGATAATTAAAATAGTGTGTGTTGCTACTTGATCTATTTTCTGCTGCTGTTTTGACATGCATGGCTCAGTGTGTCTCTGTGCCCTCCTTTGTCCTCTAAGGTAATGTTGTTGATGGCGGCACTTAGTGAGGACACACACCAAGACTCCCACATACACATGCTCTGTGTGCACCATGGAAGAAGTTATAACTGTTCAGAAGACTTCATTGAAAGAGCCAAGTAACATTTAATAGTTAGTTGGAAAACTAACAGACATTTAATTCTTTGTAATTTTAAGCAAAATGCCAGCCAATGTTTAGTTCCAGACACACTCATGACATTTTGCCACTCTTCACTGTAAATTTTTTATTTTTCACAATTTTTTAAATATAAAAGAATAATAATAATAAAAAGTAAAGTTTTTTGCATTGTTGTTGTGCTGCTGGTTGTAAGGTTTGAATCTTTGACTGTATGCATAAGCTCTTCAACGAAAGCTGCAAGAGAAAACCACAAAAAGACTACTCTTTGCTTGGGAATCGTGTTAGAGCACAAAGGACAATATTGCATGGGCTGACAGGTTGGGTTCCCAGCTGGCAAAGGCTGGCCATACTAGGATAGTAGTATTGCCTCCAGCAACAGGAAAATTGGAACGACTGTGGCAAAGTCATGGATACAACAACCAAGGCGTGAGGAGGGAGCCATGTGTTTGTTTCTGTGAGTCTGGAGGCCAGTCCTCATTATGGTGGCTGGTAAAATATTACAGTTCAGCTGACACTGTCTAAGTGAATTGTCCAGAGCAGTTTTGACAGCTATTGGAAGGCAAGGCTAGATTATGATGGATGATGACAACAGGGGTTGTGCAAGGAGCATTGATGTGTTTTGGTGCTCATGCAAGAACTAATACGTACACCTAATGTGGGACAGTTTCAGTCATGGTGTGCAAACATACACATACACGCACACACCAATAGAGGTGCCTGATGGGTATGTTAAAATGGTTTTCAAAATGATATTGCAATTTTTCATACCTACAGAATTCATTCAGGACCCTGTCTTCTCTAGTGTCACAACCCAAAAAACACTTAATGGGCTTCTCTCTGTGTATATTTCACAAATATAAATATATATATTAATTTTTGTTGTTTACCATTCAATCTGCTTTTGTGATTATTGTGTTATTAATGCTTATTGGTTGGAGAGAGTTAGCAAATCCAAACAAATGTATTTCTTTGCTTTCTTGTTTTCCTTTCAGTACACTTTTATTTTATAAACATGAATAGTTCCACTGGCAAGTGAAAAATTAATCAGTTTATTGATAAAAATTTGATTGTAGTCTTTCAAAGCTCGGTCTCCTTTTCTATATAGAAAAGGCAATGTAGCGGTATCAAAGACAATATCAAAGCACCCAAAACATGTAGCTTTTTTTATGTGAAAACTGAACATCTGCACAAGACTGCTGGCTACCCCATGCTGTCTTATCTTTTTAGAAAACAGAATGATGTTAACTCATTGAACAAGTAGCTTGTGTTGTGTACATGTTTGTTTATGTTTGTTAGTGTATGTGTAGCTATATCTTTGAAACCTGAATGTTTTGTTGCATTATTTTTTGTGTTATTTTATTTGCTTATCTATAGGCTAAAACACAGATCTACATGAATTAATGGGTCAGTCCACATTTTATATTTTATTCTTTTTTCATCTATGTGCTTGAGAATCTCTTTAAGACGGCATCATCAAGTATTAGATTAGTTGAACAAGTAGACTTAAATGGCGTAGAATTGTATTTCTTCTACCCTTCTTTGGAGCAGATGGGACAAAGGGAACACTTCATCCCCAGGTTCACTGGTCCTTTGGCTTCTTCAGGCATGGCCAATCCATCTCCCAGTAGTCACTCTAGTTTCTGTTTTTTTGCCCATTCTCCTTCCCTCTTGTCCTCCCTCCAAACACTGACTCATTCACTCATTCCCTCGCTCTCTCTCTCTCTCTCTCTCTTTCACTCTCTTTCACTCCCTCCCTCATCCACTCTCTTCCCAACTTGGCCACCAGGGAGGTGTGTGGCACTGGAGCAAGCATTATTGATAGAGCATCTGTTTAGACATGGTGCAGGATCTGTGGCATGTGGGCGAGCAGCTGGGGGTTCGAGCAGGGGAGACATTATGTCATATTACATATCTTGAGATGTCTTGTTCACTTGTATGCATGCCCATTTCACAAGCACACTCTCCCACAGACAGTAAGAAACACACATACATGCCAGCAACATCCACACCAAGCTTATTATGGCTTCCATCTTACTTGAAAATGTGAAAAATCCCGGTTCTTTAAAAGGATGGTTTAAATAATTTATGAGATGTGGACTTGTAGAAGTTGTCTAATGTCACTACTGTGCAGCAGCAGTTACAGAAGTCAGTTTTAGAGGCAATTTCAGATGTGAGAGCCAGAGGCGAATATTGTAGCATCATAGTTTTATTGGAGCAGCTAGACAGACAGAGTAGCCCTATCCAGATAATCACCACACACATCTCTTCTAAATGGCCAAACTTGTCAAAGCTCATGCAGCACACTGCCAATAGATTCTCACCCTTGACAGATGATAAAACAGAGGATTTAATGATATTTTACACTTCACAAAGCATGTTTTTTCTTTTTTATGCCACATTGTGCTTCTTTGTGGCAGTGAAGTGGCAATGTTTTTAACAGTTGTGCACTTTCTCTTTAATTGCATTAGTAAGTGCGGTACTATGTCCCTTTGCTTGAATGCACAAAATGTTGAGTTCCATAACCCACATGTAGAACCAGTTCCATCATAACATGAATATGGCTACAAATGTAAACTTTTTTTTGCAGCAACTTGCTAAAAAATATCTGACCAAGTAACCAAACATGAAAATGAAAAATAAATTAAATATACTCAGGCATAATCATAATCAGGTAATCTTTACAATCTAATGCAATTCAATACAACAGCTCTGTCATAAATTCTACATTTACAAAATTATAATTTTTCAGTTTTTAAAACTGTGTGATGATTCTATGACATGCGCTGTACTAATATTAAGAGGTGTCTCTAATGTTTTTGACCCTGCATTGATGTAAATAGGGAGGACAAAATATTAGAGACACCTCTTAACATACACCAGTACATCTTCACTGCCCCCAGTGAACTTAATAATGCACATGTCGTAGAATTATCTGACAGTTTCAACTTAAAAATGGAAAGTACTGGATTAGAACCAGTATTGGATTGCATTAGATTATACAGGAGGTAATAATGTTATGCCTTATCGGTATAAATAATTCTATAAACCTCTACAGACATGCTGCAGCTGGATCCACTCAGGACAGAAGACAAGTACTTATGAGTGTTCTCCTTAAGAAATGGATGTCTTACTGCTCCTGAATTGGCTCCATTGTTGAATCATACAGAAGAGAAACCAGTGTGGCCAGACTACTGTGTAGGAGAGTCACGTCAGCCATCCTAATGGGCAGTTTTGCCAAGAGAAAAACCCTACTAAGATTGGTAAATTGGATGAAATGTTTGCTATGGGCCAAGATGTACAAGCCAAGATGACTGGAACTGATCTTGTGGACTGAAGAGTCCAAGTTTGAGGTGTTCAGATCCAAGCGAAGGGCATGCAGTACAGAGCTCATGAATGCTAAATGAATGCTTGTCTAACACCATAACTGAAGCATGGAGGTGGATACTTGATGATGTAGGTATGTTTTGGCAGTGTGGTGTGTGTAAGGCATCCTTAATCGGCAAGGATACCACTAGTGAAAAGGTATGCTATTCCCAGTTGTGTTATAATTTTTTTGAGAAGAAAGTCTCTATACTTTGTGATGGCTTGGCCAGATCAATATATACATATAATACACTCACTCACAGGTTCTCGGGCACTGCAGCTTCCTCCCATGGTCCAAAGACATGCAGTCAGGTTTATTGAAAACTCTAAATTGCCCATAGGCAGTGTGAATGGTTGTCTTTGTCTATATTGGCCCTGGGCTGGACTGGCGACCTATCCAGGATGTACCACGCCCCTCTCCCGTATGATAGCTGGGATAGGCTCCAGCACCCACCCGACCCCTACAGGGGCTAAGCGGTTTAGAAAATGGATGAAGGGACAGACTGATCAAACAAAATAGCTAAAATACCTACATTATATGAGTGTGCAGGTGTTTTTAATTAATTTGACTGATTAGACCTTATTAGACTTTATCAATACGGTCATATACAGACGTGAACAAAATTGATTGTACCCTTCTGTTAAAGAAAGAAAAACTTACTATGCTCACTGAAATAATGTGAAACTGGCAAAAAGTAATAATAAATAAAATTAACCAATTAATTAATGAAAATTTTTTTCAGACATTTCTTTTGAATAGTGGTACAACGAAAGCATTTTTAAAGTAACTATTGAAACTGGCCTGGACAAAAATGATGGTACCCTTAACTTAATATTTTGTTTCACAGTCTTTTGAGGCAAACACTGCAATCAAATAATTTCTGTTACTCTCAGTGAGACTTATGCACCTGTCAACAGGTATTTTGGTCCACTCCTAGTGAGTAAACTGCTCTAGCTGTCTCAGGTTTGAAGGGGGGCTTCTACAGGCTGCATGTTTCATCTCTTTCCACAGATGTTCAATAGGATTTAGATCAGGGCTCACAATAGGCAGCTTCACAGTAGTCCAATCTTTTAGCCATTCTTGGGTATTTTTACCTGTGCTTTGGGTCAATATCCTGTTGGAGGACCCATGACCTGCGACTGAGACCAAGCTTTCTGACACTGGGCAGCACTCTTTGCTCCAGAATGCCTTGATAGTCTTGAGATTTCATTGTACCCTGCACAAATTCAACCCAGATTCACCCTGTGCCAGATGCAGCAAAGCAGCCTCAGAACATAACCAAGCTTCCTCCATGTGTAACATTAGGTACATTGTTCTTTTCTTTGTATGCTTCGTTTTTGCTTCTGTGAACATAGAGCTGATGTGACTTTTCAATAAGTTCCAATTTTGTCTCATTTTATGATTTGCTTTCAACAGTGGAGTCCTCCTCGTTCGGCTCCCTTTAAGTCCACCATCTGAATAATATGTGCAACTGTAGTTACAGACAACATTGTCTACATTTATCTTTGTAATCTCCTGAAACAACTCTCTCCTTAGCTTTCTGTGGCCCGTGTTCAGTGTGGTACACACCATGACACCACAGCACAGTGACTGTTAAAGGGTACTTTTCACCCTCTAAATAGGCAGATTGACTTATGACAACTTTGAAGACACTTATGATATTAATTACAGAACAATAAAGTGTGTATTGGTCAAATTACTTACTCAGTCTTTTCTAGAGTACCATAATTTTTGTCCAGGTCAGTTTCATAATTAGTTTTTTAAAATTCTTCAATTTTCACAATTTTAAAAGCAGTCTCTGATTTTCATTAGTTAATTTTCTTTTTTTTTAAATTTTTACTTTTATCAGTTTCACGTTATTTCAGTGAGCATTGTGAGTTTTTTTTCTGTAGCAAAGGGTACCAACTTTGTCTGTATTACACTATCATTGATGGGCATCCCTTTGACTGTGATCCGTTTAAGTGAATGAAGTGTGGTGAATCTACAGTGTGGTGCATAGAGGTGAACTTCCTCCTAATGGACATTTATCCTGAGCTAAAGTGAGCTAAAGCTGGATCTTTGGGCCCATGTCATTATTAGTGTATAATATACAGTACTGCTTTTGCTAACTTACATGCCAGAAATGTGTTACTCTGTGTGTGTGTGTGTGTGTGTGTGTGTGTGTGTGTATATAGCATATATACCAATGAACACTACCTGTAGGAAGATGGTATTTTCTGATAATCAATCATTAACTCCTAGGAATGGAATATCACACATATATATGTGTAATTTAGCAGATTTCAGATTTTTTTAATTTTTTAATACTGAAAGCCTGTAAGCGATCTTGTTTCTCAAGGGAACAACTTCATGGCTTAAGTATGTAGATGTGCACACCTGATCTCAGCTTTGAGTGGCAGAGATCAGGTGTGCACAATCATTTCATCAAATTGAAAAGCTGTCACGTTAAGCAGACTTTAGTGAAAAGATGCAGGTGCAAGTCCAGATGAAGAGTCTTGTAATTTTACCTCTCCCCTTACAGCTTATGTTGCTTTCTTTTTATGTTGTTTTTAAGTATTTTATTAGTGCATGACGTGTGTATGTGTGTGTGGAGGTAAATGTTGCAGCTTTGTCTGCAATGTTACTGCAGTTCTACCCTTCTGTCCTGGTCCACACTGGTATTCATTCCCATTAAATACACTGAAACCTTAGTTATGAATGCACACAAAAATTTAAAATATAAATACCCTCATTTGTGTGTGTGTGTAATGTTTGCGTGTATCAAAAAAGAGAAGCTGGAATAAAGGCGAACTGAACAGATTTTTTTTTCATAGATAACAACATTACAGGATTTACATCTGCCACTTCTCATTTGAATTCCATTTAAGTTATGCTCCAACAGAAGGCAGCTAAAAAATACTGCACTGTGTTTTCATGTGAGAGTGTGTGTGTGTGTGCACGCGTGCGCATGTGTGTGGGGACACAGAAAAGAAACGTATTCATTTATACGTTTTATTCTGGGTGGAAAGCAACAGTAAAAAACCTTGATGCAAGACCAAAGTTACAAAACAGTGACTAGGCCTCCTTTAATTATGTATCATAAATGTTCGAATAGTGTCTGATTTAGCTCAACTGCAGAGAGGACAGGCTATTATTAGAGGAGACAGGCCTTTATTTGTAATTTCCCCTGCTTTATAAATGAGTGTTTAGCCAAATTTTACAAAGAAGCCTCCCTGTTGTCTGATCTGATTTCTTTGCTGTCTTAGATTGCTGTTGTGTTCAACCATTTCTATTGAAAGCCCTCCAGCGGTTTAGGGTGCATAATCCCTTACCTCCCCTAGAAGTTGTTTGCTCTTAAGTAGCTGCAAGGCGTAGAGTTTCTTTAATGTTTCCTTCTTTAATGTTACCTTAAAATACGAAGTAAAAGCTTACTAAAATCAGCTCTGTTACCTGAGAAATTGAGAAAAGTGTATGTTGATATTCTGACTTTGTATTGATGTACCATGACAGTTATTAGCCTACATCTCACATTGTTTTGTTTTGTATTTCTTATTGAGACCTGGACATTTAAGTATAAGTTTTTATTTGAGTATTGTGTCATCTTTTTAGGATTTCTTGGGCATATTTATGCAACAGTAGTTTATGGAAACATGCACTAATTAGCATTTTTTTCCATCTTATTTCTTTAAAATACATGCAGCTTTTGGATGGATGACCAGTTGACTGAGCGGCTTTGACAATAACAGCTCAGTTTGGAAGCTGTCTGCAGATGCTTTTAGTGGTCAGCTATGGGTTTACTGCCAGGGACAGAACTGTCTTCTATGCCATTTGTTGTGTCTGACCTTTAAGATGATGAAGCGCAGGGAAAGTGACCCCTGGCAGGATTTGTTCAAAGAGCAGCCTCTTGGTAATGGGGGGTCCAGAGCCTGGCAGCATGCTGGGGGATTGATCAGCCCGTTACTCAAAGGCCAAATACAGAAAGCCTAGCCAGAGGAGAAGGCCATGCAGGACATGGAGCCATCCTCTGCTTTGAAGCCCTCTCCAATACCTCAGCTGCTTCACTGCATGAATAAACATCTGTTAAAGCTGCTCTTCTGTCCCTTCCTTCTTCTGTCCTCTTCTCTCCTATATGAGCTAACAGTGGTGCTGCTGCTGATTGAAAGATATGAGCAGAGGTCGCAAAATCCTTTATCTTTTTCTCACACCTTTTTTTTCTCCCTTTCTCCCTCGTGTCTTTTTTTTTTTTTTTTTACCTTGCTCCCTCTCTCCCAGCTACTCGTATGAATACTTCCTGTGCTCTAGCTTTGTTGCACCGGATTAAATCCACTTATTTAGAGTTTGCATTGCTTCCACAGATGTCAGCTTTGAGATTGAAATGAGCTCCCCTTCTGCAAAGAGGCTGAGTTAAAAGGAAAATTCAGAGAGGGGGAAGAGAGAAACTAAACAGAAATGCAAAGTCTTTTCACTTCCATAAGTGTAACTAGAGTGTGGCTTAATGTGTGTGTGCTTGACCCAGGGCTTGAGTGAGTGTGGGAATACTTTTAATAATCCTAAACCACACTTATGGTGAAAAACATGCTACAGCCTTAGTATTGTGTTGTTATCAGTCATGCGAGTGCTTTATTTTTTGACTCACAGTATTGTATAGATGACTGATGAGTACTGGGATATTTAATACTAACATTTAGGTCTTTTGCAGACTGCAGCATGAGGAGAGGTAAAGGTTAACCCAGAGCTTTGCTCTCAGGTTTCACAATCTTCTAACAGAAGTAGTCACGGTACAGTAGCCAGGATGTGTCAGCCTGTGGAGCAGGTGCAGAAGGGTATTGATTTGATCCTGAGTTTGGCAGTTATCAGTGCACTTTTGGCATTTTACTGTACAGTGATAGCCACCAACCTGAGGACCCGATGTGGAAATATTGGACACTGGCATATGAAATTTTAACCCACATGCTTCCTGTTGTAGTGTATGAAAATTCACAGTATGACGTTCATGTAGTTATCTAAACTTACTCTGATCATTGTATTCTACTTTACCAAAAGGCATGCAGGTACATGAAAAAGCATTGTGTACTAACAAATAGTGATGAAATCCAGCTTGTAGCGGGATAGTATTTGTGACTGCCTAACAAAGAGAAGACAAACCACCGATGGCTGTATTGTGCTGTGTACAGTGTGAAGGGCATTAGGTCTATGTGGTAAACCTCATCTGATTCCTGAGCAGTCCACCTCAGTTGCGTGTTGTCCATTTATAATGACCCACAGAGCTCCTGGACCTACTTCTGCCAGAGTCAGAAGAGGGTTATTACTTTTTTTATTGTTAATAAATAATAATGAATCATTAATGAATTATAATTATTAATATTATTATAGAGATGTATAATCCCTGTGTTATTGCCTTACCACGCTATTTATTACTATGTTTTTATGATTTACAGTTATGTAAATGTTACAAACAACATTACAAACAGCAGTAGTATAATATACGGTTTGTAAACTTCCAAAAGCGCAGTTGTAACTTTGTGTAAATTCATTCTGTGTCGCAGTCTGACCACCCCTTTAAAAAAAAATCTAAACCTGCCCCTGACACACAGAAGATAGCTGTGCTAATATGAGATCATGACCTTTTTTTACCCTTGCTCAGGTGGCTCTTTGGAAGAACTAACATAAAAGACAAACACAAATCAATGAATTGAATAACTTCAACAAAGACATAAATAAGCTGCGGTTATAGCCATCCATGGAGCTTTCTCATCTATGCTAATCACTGCCCAAAGGCATTGATGAAAGGATATTCTGCAGTTATGAAGAGGCAGCACTGTGTTCAGTTTATCGTTTGATTATATACCCAATTATAGTGCAAGTAAGCAATTAAATGAAGCCTGGATGTTGTGAACAGATTGAGTCTGCAGTTGAACTACACTGCTGTTCTTTTGAGCACCCAGCAGCTCTAATTTTATTCTGGTTTGTGTGAGAAAGACATTTGATGAAAGAGGGGTGTTGGTGAATCAGTGAAGGCTGTCTTGATTACAAGGGTCAGTAGTATCAGAATGATATCATTGTGCATTACTTGATGAGTCCATGATATCATGATTTAAACACACGTGTGTGTGTCTGCGAGTGTGCACATGCGGAGACAAAGCAAGCCTTTCTTTGAGAACAGTACCCTTCTTCACCGTAACACCATAACAGCATCTGTAAAGTAAACACAAGTGGCAGTTCCGCCTCTAAGCATTTGGCTCACTCAATGAAAGCAATCTCTACTAAATGGTAATGGGCCTCTGCAAAGTGGCATCATCAGTGTTCTTCATTTCAGATGAACTGCTACTGTGTCACGCCTTTAAATATACCCCATGCTTAAATATTAATAACAATCTGGCCATGCAGGCAACGAGAGGCCTAATTCACTTAAATCAATTTTACTTTGCAACCTCTTTACACATAATTCGGTGCTTTAAAGCCTTGTTGTTTGCAGAGGATTATTTTGATTAAATGCTTTTAGTCCCTGAGTGAATTCCCCTGTAGATGCTCTGGTGGGAGGTGTTGGCATCAAACAACATCCTACCAGGTTTTCTGTTCAGACCAAGAACAGTTCCCCAAGTAGAAACTTCTGAGTGATCTGCATTTTCATCTCTCTGCAATCACTTTCTACTTATTATTCCCCTTTCTGATTCACCACTTTTATGAGGAATGAGAAATGCTAATTAAGTTTAATGAAACTGATATCTGTATCAATAGGTCAGAAAACACAAAAGGTGCATATCTGTTTCATTCATTTCAAGTCCCACGTTGCTTCACACCTCAAAAGAAATTCATCACAGTGCCTCAAAGCCTTTTGGAAAGGCTCCTGCCCCCAACTCCCACTGCCTTCTCCCTGCATTGGTTGTTACTGTATGTGATAGAAATTGAGACATCTATTAAGCTCAGCCTATTGCTTGGCACAAAAGAGCCTGACATCCTTGTGGTTAAAACCTTTGGATCTCATTACAGCCAGTCTCCATTTGTACTAAAGAAATTCTATCAGTGTGAGCCATTATGTTGAGGTTGGTTCTGCAGAATTGTATAAGTCATATTCTAACAGATTGTCTTTCTGGTTTGCTGTCTTGCTCTCAACAGTGTTTACCCAACCTTGTTTCCATTTGTCTCTGGCCTCTTCATCTATAGCTACTTACAGGATGTGTATTTAAGCATATTAGATGTGCTGCTGTCTTGGTCCACATAAATACAATATGTCTTCAGACAAATACAAGGGCACAATAACACTAGCTAGAGCTAGAGGAGCTATGTCACTCTCTCTCCCTGGTTATGTTTAATTTGCTCCACTTGGTCATTGCCTCTTTTGTGGTGTGTGTGGTGTGTAGAGATGTGTGTTTGTGCTATGGATTTTTCCCAGCAAAATTGGATTACTCCAGAAGAGAAAACGTTAATTTTTTCATCACCTAATCATGGCTAGAGGTCCCATCATTCATTAGATTAGGTTCACAGTAACTTTTCCAAACTAAATTTGATTGCTGCCACATTGACAAATTAAGCAAAGATGAGAAAATTATCTTTCTAATTTGTTCAGAAAATAAAAAAAAGTCTGATCATATAGCCCTTTCTGTATGCACTGGTGGTGAGATGTCTTCACGGTCCATCTGGGTCCTACAAACTGAGACTACTCTTTGCTTGTGTCAGATCAGTATTAGATTATAGTAAGTCTAATCAGAAAGGAATTGCTATCAGGTCTAATTAGCCTCAGTTTTATTTCAGACTGGGTATGACTGTCCTTTGGTCTTGGGTCTGTGTTGGATCTGAGTGGTCTTTCAGAGTGGAATTTATACTCATTGGGTGTGGATGGGTTTTTATGGGTCTTTTAAATGTATTATTAACAATAATGCTTAGGATAATTATACTACAAAGCTAAGTATTGATGTCCTTTCCTTTCCATCCAACATTCTTAAGTGCTTCTGTATAATAATGATGATGATGATGATGATGGATGCCGTAGATATTATAAATAGAGTGGGAAAGGAAGACAAACACCCTAGTAGCTAGTAGTTTGTCCTTTCCCAAACGAGAGAGAGATTATTGGGAACCAGCCCAAGTATTTTCATGACCTAATTGCCACTGACTGCAAAAATAGTTACTGTATTTGTCCTGGTAAAGAATCATGTGAAACCCTGCATTACCAGCATGTGTTGCTAGAGCCCTGCTGGCCAATCAGATTCTGAAATGTAGGTACCGTTACTTGACATTTCTAGGTTACATGAAATGCATGAACATATTGTCACAGGTGTAAAAACTACAGGACTCTATATTTCTGGCTTAATCACCAGTGAAAAGTGCAAGGACAAAAACAGTGTATTCAAGTGTATTTTGTTCCCAAAGGGACACTGTACTATGTGTGAAAAGGTTGGGTGAAGTGGAATATGAGTATATTGTGATTAATCATTAACCTCTAAGCCAGGGATGCTACTCACCTCATTAATTTTAAACATTTGTGCTAATCACAGTGGTGCATGACAAAAATGGCTAATCATATTGAGAGGTATGTCTAAACTGAATTCTCCACTTTAAGGAAGTTATTTTGGGCCCCAGAGGTGTACTGGAACTTTGGCATAAAACTTTTACCTTAAGCATGTTATTTATTATACCACTATAGTACGGCTATAGTTAGTAGTACCTTAGTTGTTTTACTTGTTTCAATGTCATGTGCATTAGTTATAGTAGGCCTTATATTTTTTAAACCATCAACTGTATTAAACACATTGGCTCTATTTCTGTGTTGGCACAATTACATTCACAGCAGTAAGAGAATGATACTTAATATCTAAATTAAGTGAATTATACACCAACTAGCAGATGCATTTAATCAAAACATATCATTTCATGTGGTTAAAGGAGTAATGCTGGGAAAGCAGCTTTAATATTAATTCTAATCCTAGTAATTCTTATACATAACTGAATCATACTATATGAAAAGCTTTTTCGTTGGTTGATTAAATCCCTGCAGCCATCTGAACACAGCAGGACATGCGCAGCCTCTGATTTGAGAAGTGTTGCGCCAGAGCATATTATGCATGGCTGTCCACTTTGTTTACTTTAATGAAATCGCATGCAGATGACACCAGGCTAGTACAAAATACCCTAGAAAACATAAACACACACCAGACTAGTCTGACTCAGTATTCTATATGCAGGAGATGTTGGATTACAGCAGTTGATGATGTTGGCTGATGTTTTCATGATTCTTCAGGCTCCTGAACTAACCTAACTTCTTCTGAATATGTGTTAGTGTGTCACTGTTACTACTGTCTGAAGTTTGTCTTCCTTGTGCTGTCATTTACATGATTCACATACTGTATGTTTCTTTTGTTTGGCTCCACCAGCTACAGCTTTAAATGCTACTTACATATACTTTTGATATTTTTGTTTCATTTTGCCACCCCCACTCCCTTCATAAAATGTTAGATGTAGAAATGTTAGTTGTATATTGTGTAAATAATAGAAAAATATGAGTCTAAAAAAAAATCATCTATTAAATATTTGTAGATCAGAGCAAGCATGAGAAGGACATGAATGATGACATATGATGACACAAATCTCATGCTCATGTGAACATGCTCAGCTCCTTGACAGCCCACATGTGCAAGGTTCCTACCACATTTTCTGTGTATTTGTTGTTTTGCCATGCTTCGTTTCATCTACCTTTTTACAAAATTCACAGTGATCAAAGTTATATTGTTCTTTTTTTTTTTTTTTTTAATTCATCAGGTGCCTTCTCTATGCACAATTGCTTGCAGCCCTTCTAGAGCAACGTGATCATAGCAGAGAAACTCCTATATGTGTATTGTTTAGCACTAATCAGGGACTTTCTTGAGTAAGTGTATTGTAGAGGTGGAGAGAACTGCATTTCACAACTACACACTCGGTTTTGCTATCGAGATGCCTATTACCTCTAACCACAGTATAGCTGGGCATGTGCTGACAGCACAGGTTTGTATTTACCAGCAGCATCTGATGAAAACGTGGTTTGGGATAATGTTATGAAATTATTCCTGAAGCTTTAATTGATGCCCCTGATAAAGTCAGTGGCATAGCTCAAGTCCATTCTGCAATTTTCATATGTACAAATGCTACTGCACGAAAGTATGTGCTCATGATTGTGTGTGTTTATTTGGAGATGGGGTGTATCTTTAACTAGGACAGTAGAAATTGATGGCCGACTCTGATAGCTGACCTACATAGAGGCACAGACAAGCCAGTTCCCTCCGCATACATGCTGAGCCCAGTTGCTCTTAGAAAAATGCAGAAACAGGCACATTGTAGGTTAATATAAACAGTTTCATAAAACCGTACGGTTAAGCTTTTGGTAGGATTTGACATAGCTTACAAACAACAGGGTAATGGGGTAATGAAATGATTTTGTCTTTCATAACCATGAAACACAAAAGCTATAATGATTACCTGGAAATACGCCTGGTGTTTGGTTTAATCTGACAGTATCATGAAATTAGGACAAAACAGATAGTATTGCTTCTACCAGGTGTATTACCAGGTAACCATGATAATACCTGGCTATAAGACTTAGTAATTGCCACAATATTACATCATTACATTTTAATTTGTATATTGTTACCCCACTATTAACCGGTTACTACTGAGTTATAATGTAATGCTACAGATCCATCATTTGCATTTCCATAGGTGGATAGAGTCAAATGTTTTCTTACTACTTCAGTTAGCAGAAATCAAGATTATTTCAGAAACAAAATTGAATGACCTGAGTCTCACAAACAATGTCCAGACGAGTGGTTCTGAACTGATAAATACAAACTCACTTTGGCACCATAAAATGATAAAGGCCAAGCATGAAGAAAACAACAATCACATTGAAATCTAATTACATCAATTTACAATCACACTGTTTCTGTCTAATTGTCTGGCTTGATGCTTTATTTCATTCTGGTATTAAAAATTCCTGGGAGACATTTCTCAGTAATCAGTAATGAGATGTCATTTCAAATATTGTCTTAACTAATAAGTTCCAGCATTTAAAAGCCAAAGAGCTGGAGCAAAACCTTCTACATGTACAGAAGTTGTGGCCCAGTTTCGAGAGAGTTCATTCTAAAATTTGCTTTTCCTCTATTCTCTTTTCTCTCTTATATATGCCCTGTGCTGTTAGAGAGTTCATAGCGTTAACTGTATTAAACAGGGGATTAATGCCTGGGGCTCTAGATCTCTAGTAATAGCAGGCGGAAATACTGATCAAAGGCCTCTAACTGTGCTGTGGGTGTTCGGACTGCCTCTGTCTGCTTCTCTGCATTACAAGAAGATAGGGCTTGGAGGCTACGGCATACAGATAGACACGCAGTGCTGGAGCTTTCTGTAGACTTACTCCTGATTGGAGAGATGAAGGCTTGATCGTGCATAATGAGGGCAGGATAAGCAATTCAGCAGGGGAAATTTAGGAGGAGCGGTTGAAGCTGCAGGTGGGTTGCACCTATGACCTAGCACACAAGTGTGCATCAGTGTGTGTGTGTCTGAGAGAAAAAGTGTGCACAGTACATGCACCTATGCATGCATGTATGATACATATGATATGACTGACCGTGCCGTTAGGTTGCCTCACTCCTTTACTCTGTGATGACAGGGGGAGTAATCAGAGTTGCTCAGTAACAAGATCCTCATTAGATCCAGTTTTGATTAGTAGTAATGCAGATCCTTTTGTGAAAGAATTTGATTTGCATATTTGTGATTCTGTACGCGGCAGGAGCAACACAGAAAATAAACATTTATTCAAACTATCATTACATGACATAGTCTTTGTACATGCTGGTATTTGTGAGACATTTTGTGATAAATCTGATTGTTGGGGCAGTCGACTTCACAACATCAATTTACAGGTTCCTCCATTACCTGCTGCTGTCAGAATAAGCCTTTCTTTAACAGGTTGGAACAACAGAATCAGAGAACCTGGAATGAGTGTGAAATAACGAGTTAGTATTATGAAGCTGGTAAAAGGCTGTGAAAGTGGTCTCCCTGCCGATTCTGTGGAGCGGTGAGATGTGGCCAAGTCCAGTTCTGGTTAATAAGTGTGAGCAAGTACAGCCACAAGGCCTCGGCCCGTAGCCACACAACACCTATTATCAGCCTTCCTATCAGACATCTATGTGTTTCCATTTACAGGGTATTGTTTAAGTGGTAAGATTCTTCAACGTGAGTGTGTTGACACCTCTCTCCTTGTGTCTGTCAGTGCTGACAGTCTTTAATAGCCTGTGGAGGTCAGCTTCTTGTCACGTGTGGATAGTAGGAGGAAAAGCGCTGGGATACAGGAGGACAACCTCACTCCGCTGACACTCTGCAGAGGGAGAATGAGAGTCAGGAATCCTTTTGCTGTTGCTATTTTGTGGCCTGTAATTGTCTGTAAGGTCTATAAAATGGGACAGTAGAGCAAGGGCTGTGGCAGGCCAGAGGTTCAGACAGTCCACAGGGGACTGACCAAGGAGGGATATGCTGAGCCAAGGAGACAGAAAAATAGGGATGTTTTATGTATGTCTACAGGACACATTCAAACAGTAGGCTACAGTACAGCTCAGTGTCTTTCTGTTCATTTAAACCGATCCAATCATGGGTGGAACATCCCTGCTGGTGCTATCTGTGGTGGTGTGACTTGGCCCTGACCTCAGTGGATATAATGTTACATTGGAAAATGTCTTGTCAGTTGATGGAGGAGCTAGCAGCAGGACAGAATGTGGCGACAGCGGCCATGTGTGTTAACCTCTTGCCTTGTCATTTTTCTGTCTTTCTCTCCACCCCCTATCCCTTCATTTCCACCCTTTTCTCTTTCCCTTTCCACCCTATTTCCCCCCAGGCTCCACTCCCCCTACCTACACTCCTCTGTGACAAATTACTCCTGGCGGTTGATTTGTTGGTTGTCATAAGTGCTCCTTGTGCTGGCATGAAGGTGGGGAGAACAGGAGAAGAGCGTGCATCTTCCCCCTCCTGTTCCTGCCTGTCGTCATCATCAGTCCCTCGTCTCACCCAACCTCACACGTGTGACACACTCTCACCACAACTCGGTGTTGAGATGTCTCAGTGGAAATTGATATTCTGTCTCAAAAGATCTCATTAGATTATATGTTGTTCATGTTTAAGCAGCGCACACATTAGGTTTCTTTTGACAAGACTGTTTTGAAATACAGAATTCTAACTTGTGTCAGCAGCAGAAGAGGGGCTTGAGAAGCTTCTTTTGTTATTTACAGAGGAGGGGCTGGAGGAGGAGCAGAAAAGAAAAATGGGAGTGTTTGTGATAGGCTGATTAGAAAGCAGCATAAACTGCTACTGACAAAGAAATCTGTATTTTCTGGCTGAGCCTATGAATTAATAAAATAAGCTGCTTAGGAGACTATTGTATTATAATACACTTCATTTTGTCACTTCAGTATAGATGTGGATCTGCACATTTTAGCTGTTAAATATTTAACGACATGCATAAATAAAATATATGTGATACGTATGTTTTTATATTTTGATATCAGCATCATATGATCAGTATGGTACCCTGTTTGTGTATATAAACTGAGCAAATTGGAATTGACTCACCCAGTAAATTAAATACCTGACACATAAAGGTACTTAATCACATTGATTCAAAAATCTGTGAATCTAATACTGCCATAAAGCAGCCGTGCTTATTGATTTGCCACATAGACGGAGATGGCCTATTTCAGCGAGATATGTTAAAGGGTTAAAACACTGCAATAAAATCAGTATAGCAAAATCTCTGATGGTTGACAAACATTTTTTGCTTGTGTATTGTTACATGCACATGTGTAGGATACAAGGCTGTTAAACATGTCCCACTGAGCTTTTAACCTTGAGGAAATAGATGATGATTCTAATATGATAGTTGGGCACAAGTATTTATCTTAACCCATATGAATAGGATAATGTTCACCCTCAGTCAACAACAAATATTTGAAGTGTGTGTGTGTGTGTGTGTGTGTGTGTGTGTGTGTTTGTAGCTTTTCACATTTAGTAAGTGACTGTTCTTACTTCGTCTGACTTTCCGTGATTATAAATGTTGTCCACACAGTGCGTGTCAGTCACATAGCACGTTGTCTGTAGAAACGGCTGTTTAAGCTCAGTCTGAGGTGATTTTATTTCATCGTTGTGTGTTTGCCATTTTGAAAAGAAACTCATCTTCTTTCAGTCCCACTTGCTGCTTTATTCACTAGCAGTTTCTCTTTTGTGCAGTTTGCTCTTTAGCAAAAGTAATAGAATATCAGTTTTCCTTTCAACTCCAGCTATACAGAAGCTAGATTGCTTTGTGCAACACCATCAAAACACAGAGGAGAGCACTGCAATCCACTTGTGTTCAAAAGTCTGAAACCATCTTGTCTCTCTGTCTTTGTATTAAATGAGGGGTTAAGCTTTTATCCCATAAATATGGCATGAAAATCCCACTGTCAATGACACATTCATTCTAAGGTTTGCATTAACATAAAAACGAGGGCTTGTTATACAGTGAGATTTCAATAAAAAGAACACAAAATGCATTTAATGAAATTCAGATGCTGGGCCCCAGCTCCCTGAATCTCATTAAATGAGCTTTGTGCTGTTTTTCCATCTTCTCTTTGTAGAGGAGGTCCTCGAGTGCCCTTAATAATGTGGCAGATTTCATCATATTCCTGATTTAAAGAGGACAATGTCTGTCCTGTTCACTTGTTCTTTTCCATGCCCAAGCCAATCCCCACAGATGTACTCACATAGTTTCTGGATATTGCTCACGATAATATTCCGTCTTGTTGTGCATTTTCTTTTAGTAACTTGAAGTTTTGTTAAGGTTTTTCCACAAACTCATTCTCTCCCTCCTTCTCTCCCCTCCCTTCTCTGTTTCTCTCCGCATAGGATTTGGTTTCATAACTTTTGAGAGTGAAGACATCGTAGAGAAAGTCTGTGAAATTCATTTTCATGAAATCAATAATAAAATGGTAAGTCCACTCATTTTTTTCAATTCCAGGTGGGTGTTGAAGGATTAATATTTGATTTCTTCTTTCCTTTAGTATTAATAGCAGGGCTGCTGTGTGTGTGTGTTTTGTGTGTGTGTGTGGGTGTGTGTTAATGTTCATATGCATGGGCTAACACACACACTCTGTGGGTCTCTGGGTTTCAGGAATGGGAAAGCAGTGGTGTGTACTGCCCACAAACCGTGAAATTGTGTGGCTGAGTTCTGCCTGTCAGGCTGAGGGACAGGAGAGTGTAGCCTGTCCCTCTCTTTCTGAATTCCCTAACACACACACACACACACACACACACACCGGGTGGAGATGTCCAGGGATGCAACAGGGAAGCTACTGGCAGAGGCAGAGTTCATTAGTCAGGGATTAACACCTTCCACAGAGTGCCAGTGATGCTTGTTTTATTTACACAGCTAATATGGTCGTCTCCAAGCTCTACAGAGTTCTGTAGCAGCTTTCGAAGTCATCGTGTGACTTATCATAACGAAATGGAAACTGACCCCAGTATAGTGAATGTGGCATTAAGTTCTTCTTCATCCACTTCCACTTTGCAGGCCTCTTGAGAGATTCTGCTTCATTTTTAGCAGTTCTGTGGATTGTGATTGAGTGCAGAGAATACTTGTCTTACTGCCATTCAATCGGACTCCTTCTGTCAGCGCACGTCCTCGCTCTCTTCCAACCTTTTCCCTAAACTGACTGGCTGGCTGTCTGACTGACAGGACCAGTGTAGTAGAACCATGTTCACCAGGGACCAGACCAGGTCACATATGACCCCAGTATATATCCCTCCATGTCTCCACACTGCATCACAGTCGGTGTTCAGGTCTGCAACCACAAAAGCCTGAGAGTGTGACAGAAATATCTGTATGCATATGGAATATATTCTGTCACAATCAAATGTCTCAGATCTTTTGACATGTAGGCATAACACTGTGTGAACACACAAAAACCACACATACACAACATGAAGCTGGAATCAACACTCCAGTGAATCTATTTATTCACACAAAGCAAACAATTGCTGTCAGTGCTTGATTTAAAAATATTCTAAACCAGTTTTTTGCACAAGTTATGTTACAAATTTAGTTGATATTTATTTGCCAGCAAATCTGATATGAAATATGTAGATGACATTTATACACAATTTCTTCATTGTCTGTGCATCTTTCCAGCTTTTGCTGTATATAAAAATAGATGTCATTTTCTTGTCAATTTAGAAGAAGTTCTAAATAAATAAGTAGATTGTAAACTGGGGTGATATAAGGGAGGAGAATTTAAAAAATAGTTCAGTATCATTCATTATTAATTTGTATTTGTGTTTCTTAAAACCCAAACGTTGATAATTCTGTGTAACAGGCCACATTAAATAACTAACTAACTCTAGCACATATGCTATTGCAGTATCTAGACAGCATACATCTGCCTGGTTTTGTTTGAGAAAATTATTAAATATATGTAGTCGGTATTGATAGTCATAAATTATTTGGTATGTGTTTAAATATTAGCATTACTGAAGAACTGTTGATGAGTATGTGGGAAATTGTTAACAAGCTGCTCCCTTCATTAAAAGCATGTGTGTTCCCCTTAGAGATGCATGCCTCCAAACCTGCAACAGAAGCAAAGTTACTTATGTCTAGACCACAGCTGTAGCACAGACAATCTGTGAATTAATTCCATGATAAAGCACCTTTAAAAACTGTTGGAGGTTTTCTTTTTGAAGACATTATTTAAAGCTATTTAAAGTATGCAACCACACTTGCGTATGAAATTACAATAGATGAGAATGCTACAAAAATAAAAGCAGATTGGAAGGGTGGAGTTTGCTCAAAAACCTTTAGAAGGTAATACAGCATCTCTGCACTGGTGGCAGTGCTGTTCAGGGAGTCTGTGCAACAGCACATTAAGATAAGATAAGAATGGAAGATTCTACTTGTAGTGGAGTATTATTCTACACAAATACTTCAGGAGTATTCAGTTTCTATACTTTAAAAACCTCTGTTCATTCCCTTTATATGTAGAAATTGAACTGAACTCCCTCTTCAGGCTTTGCAATTATTATTAGAGAGAGCAAATTTATTGAAAAAATGTTGTTTTCATCCTTCTTGCTATATCTTCTCAGACATCGAAACTGTCACCAATGTATCATCTAACAGGGAGAGTGTACATTTGACTTGCCTTTTGACGTGTCACAGTCATGTACAGTGTAAAAATGGAACAGTTTTGTCACCTCTGTAAGGGTCCCTCTTGACAAAATCTCCTGTACATTAAATTTCCTATGATGCATGGAATTAGCGTGTCCCTCACATTTTTCATAACGTCCTGACATGCTACAAAGAGAAAAGGATGTGGAGTGTGTTAAGAGCATTTTTCAAATGTACTTCAAAGGTTTTACCTTTGTTGCACAGAGTAGAGTACTGGTTATCCAGTGTCTGAAGCAGAGGCTCACAAAATAAAAAATGCCTGCTGTCTTCATCCTTATGAAGTACAATACAGAAATAGACCTCATCCATCCTCCCTGCTAGTGTTATCTAAGATGGTTCTTGAATAATTGATGCGGACAGAAATTCCACCTCACATGGGAGGGCTGTGGATGTACAGGGCACCCCACCTTCTCCTTGCCTATCCTCTCAAGGGCTCTGGCGGTGGAGTGGGTCAGTGCCCACTCACATGTGAGTGACGGGACCTTTTAGTGGCTTGGTCAATCATCCTGTGTTCATTTGCGACCGAGGCCTCGCTCTCAGGAGCACTTCCTCTCTGTCACTGTGAATTCTGCTTCATATATAATTAAAAATAGGATGCTGCTCAGCAAGAAGCTCTCAACCTGTCCCACCAGCTGCCCTGACTTCTATTGCTCCCATCTGTACATCTGTAGACTACCCTGCTTTAGCAAAGGCAAGACATGATAAAAGTATAGATTATCCTCCAGGGCCCCCCATGATTGAAACATCCTTTAGCACCACAGCGCCTGATATTAAAACCAGTAAATATTTGGAAGTAAAAATCGATAAGCAGAAGATGGCTTGACAGTTTTCAAATACTTCTAACATTTTATCACACCCTCTGGTTTCCACATACAGTATATGATGGTTTATATCATACCTTTGTTACGCAGTATAGTAAGGCAACACCTTGGCATGGCCGAGACAGCACTGTGATTTTCCTAAAGACAGAAACCTCTCCATCACTCCCTATCCTGTTATTATGCATGCACAGCTAATTCATAATAATACCTATCGAGCATTGGCTCTGACTAGTGTGCAGTGTGCCATTAAAATGGACTCACATTGGTTTTAGTCAAGTGCTTCAAGGTAATGTTCTTTAATGTGTCATTTTTAATATTCAACACTAGTGAATGATCACAACAGGAGGGAGGAATTTCTCTTAGTCGTCAATTTCTCACTGTGTCTTCCTGACATGACCAACCAATTACTGCACTAAGGTGGAGAATAAGCTGACTCTCCCAGTCTCTGAGGAAAAAGGCTATTTCAGAATGGCGTGATACATGTTGTAGTTTGTATCGATACAAGCAAAAATTTGAAAGAGAAATCGTTCAAGCCATGTATTATTATTATTATTATTAGTAGTAGTAGTATTAGCATTATTAGTATTATTGATACTGCATTATCTTGTTTTTACAACAGGACAATGTGACGAGTAGAACACATCATTTTTTTTTATCTTATTTTTTTTACTAATATGTAGCTTTGTAGACTCTCAGGGCTGTACTCTGAAGATGTAAAAAATGTTTTACCTAGTATAGTGCTTTTTGTTGTTGTTGTTGTTGATAGACCGTTACAGAACTGAAACTGACCACAACACTTTTTTACATAAGTACCATCTAAGAAAGATAACAAAAGCCTGTTCAGAAATCAAGTAGGGCTGTAACCGATAACAAAAGTCGTGAATCAGATCGTACAACAATTATTCAATGTTAAAAAAAAATTCTATAATAGAGTATGGTTTAATGTCTGCATTAGTTAATATCCCAAGTGATATGGTAACAGCTTAAGTCCAGTCTGAGTCTGTAGCAAATGGCTGTTTAAATGCTAAGGTTAGGTAAAGTTTTTGCATCACTCACCATCTTTGACCCAAAATGCTTCAAATGTGGTGGCCATTCTTGATGTGTTGCCATTCTCATATGGCGTTCTTGTGGCACAGTGCCTACATACTGTAACAGCTTTGTCCACAACCTTCCTCCATCATCATTATTCTATAAACATTATATATTAAATGATGCGTGAGGCTTTTTTAGTTCTGCTGCTCCTCCACTTGCCATGATTGTCACCTTTTAACTTGCGCCAATAACACAACTACTTTGCATCTTTAAGCTGCAACTCTGCTTGAAACTTTGAAAAGAAACAGTGGCCATAAAACTGTATGTCGCATTATGATGGTTAGACTTTTCACACATGTGAACTGCAATTAATCTGTGCTTCACACAGTTGCTGAACCGTGGAAGGTGAGCCAAACGCATCATGGATCAACTGTGGTCCTTTGAACCACTAAAATTTGCAATTCATTATATTCTAGATATTGTAGATGTCCTTCTAATAAAGGGATGACATTGTGCGGAGAACAAACTTGAGGATGGGTGTAATAGGAATGTCAAAGATAATATGTTTTTGGTACATTTTGGAATTTGGTCAACATGTCTTTAATGTTTATGGACAATCACATTGTTCTGTTAAATGCTCTTTTCCTGAATATGCTGAGAGATTTTCAGTAGTTTTTTTATTTGGTTGAACATTTTGGGTATGAAGTAGAATAATGATACAGTATAATGATGTAATTTGCTTATGGTATGAAATTACAGAGGGGTCTAGTCTATTAATATTGCAGCATTGCCTTCCTACCTCCTTACATGAAAGGACATAAAACATCATAATAGGGTAGTGATTTAAACAGTCCAAATATCAGTTTGTATGTAAGGATTCAAAGTAAATAAATATTCTATATTCTGTGAAGTGCAAAAATAGCGCACAATAGTTAACATAAGCCATTTTCCACTTATGAACTTTGCACAACATCAGGAGAATCAGGTCAAGACATTGTGTGAAGTTGTGCGTTCACACATATAGTGCGCAGCGGGAGGTTGTCGGGGTGAGACACTTGTTTTCAGCAAGGGCCAGAGACGCCTGTGTAGAGCACAGTGTCACACAGCAACTGTGTGTGTGGTATCCACTGAGGCCTTGTGCTGTACAGATCACTCCTGGACACAGTTATATAGACTAAAGTAGCTATCGCTGTTTTAAAAGAGATTTCCACAGAGAGAACCTTAAGTCTGTGAGTTGTTGAAAATGTCATCAAAAATAAGAAAGAGTGGAAAGCTTTAACACTGTTTGAACATCAAGTGCCTAATAAGGGAGAAGGGCTGCCCTTCGGAAGAGTTTCAGTCCCTCATGCAGGATTGCCTCAAGTTCTGGGCTGTAAGTAATTGGATGTTTACCCATCACTGAAGAAGGAAAGCTTGGAGGGATGAAATCCATTTCACATTCTGGACTCCAGAATGTACAATAAAAGCCCAATGATGTTGAGATTTGCTGATTGAGGAGGTGATGGAAGCCATTTGACATCAAAGTGATGATCATGGCCTCACTTTTGAATATGTCCCTCAGTGTGTGTTGGTAAAATATCATCCGGGAATATAGAAGCATGACAAGGGAACAGTAGTGGCACCACAGGGTGCACCTGTTCCTTAAAATGACCTTATCTTCCTTAGCTTTTATAAAACCATGCAGAGATAACATCAGACATAATGAGTCCTGTGAGATTGCTGTTCATTGAAGACATCATTTTATTTTAGCCAAAACTTCTTTCCATTATAATAACTTCACGATTACACATTTGCCGTGGTTGTTTATATTGATATTGGATAGAGGCAGCTTCGAATGGCAAGTCTGCTGTAAAAGCCCAGGCTATAAAATGTACTGTGGACGAGCACTGAATTTACCTTTAGACCGTCAAATTCTATTCTTTATCAGGAGATTCAGCCCAAACACTTGTTTAGTGTGTTTTCAAGCTTATACCCTGTGTTTCCTGCTCCTTCACTGGTCACATCTCTATCTACTGACTTTTCTTTTAATAGAAAATGTTCACTTACAATATTGCTAAAGATTTTAGTTACAGTGTTCAAAAATATCATTCACCCCATTCCTTAAATAAACCACTTGTTATATGGTTGTGATAAGCTTCCTAAGTGAATAATTCCACACCACCATGGCTGACATTGTGCATTGAGAGCCGTGACATTTCCTGACTATTCAGTCTATGTGTTTTGACTGTTCAGATGGGAGTGGGAGCTGGAATAAATGAATCACACTGTTTCATTTCTTCACTCCACCAATGTACTGATGGAATCCATTCACTAGTAAAGCTAAAAGTAGCTGTACGGCTCCCCCTCTGCACACGGACATACAACACACCCACAACACTCGTCCCTGAAGGACAATCATTGCCAGTCCACCCCGCCCACACTTTCCCGTTATACCAACAAGGTTAATGTATATGGGAGATACATCAGAAATGTCATAACTGGAGCGTTTCTCCACTCTGTATCGTAGGATGTGTACATTAAAACAAAGACAGTCATTTGTTTTATTCTTCCAGGAGTGAGCTGTGAAGTCCTGCAAATGCAAGTAAATGTTGTAGACATAATTTAAGTTCCAAGCCTGGTTATTTGTAGATAAAAAAAATATTACCCCCAGAAAGTAGCAAATTCTGATTTTACAACCGGAACAGGAAAACAGAGCAAACTGAAATATAACAATGTACAAATGTATTTATGCTGTTTCAGACATGGTATACATTGCTGGCTTTATCAGTCTGTTAAAGTAACAGCTGTCATTGAGTATTTGAATATAAGGTGCCATTGATTGGACAGTCCCTCGACTGATGTGTAATGTGTTACACAGGAGATTTTATTTTGTTATTGCAGTTTAGGTCATACTCTAAAACAAATCTTTTTAGTGAGCTGTGCTTCTGAGTAATGATTGGGATGAGGTTGCTTTTTAACTGTCACTCCCTGGGCTTTGGGAATTCTGCACCAGTACAACATAATCTTGTGCCTGCCTTTACGTCGGTGCGACTGCATGCAGATCTGAATCCACTGTTCAAAGTGACGCCTAAATGTCACGAGGACTGACCTATATAAGATTGGTGTCGCAGCTATAACAGAAACAGATCACAGTGCTCATTCAGACATAAAGCCAACATGTTCAACTTATCAGATTAATCGAAAAGAGTGCATGTGTGTTATGTGTAGTGTTTATTGATTTGAACCTAAATTCATCATCAGACCAGGAGCAGAATTAGCTGGCGCCCTATTTACACATTTAAATTTTTATCTTTTTTCGCCCCTCTGGTGCTCCAGATCCCCCTTTATTCCCACTTTATCATACTATACCTTTAACACATGTGATTCCACTGTCTACTGTGTGTCAACATCTTTCTACCTACCTTTCCTGATGTTGGTTTGGATTACATTTTACTCCTGACAAACTGGATGAGATCCAAGCCCCATTTTTTTAAACATTTGTATGTTGGTGCTCTCATCACTCAAACTAAAACAATAAAAAGGTTCACAGTTCTAGCTTCCAATGTTTGAAATAACTTTCTAAATGGATTAATGTAAACTCTACTAAGAGTATATATGCTCTAACGTTTGGTTTTCTGTTTTCCTTCGTCCCTGACTTTATCTTGGATTACAGGCTGACAGAAATCCCAAAGATAAGCTCTCCACTGCAATATTCTGCAGCAGAGGAAGAAACATTTCAATATATGTTGAAAGTACGCAGGTTGAGGTAGCCATGCCTTGTCAACACTGTGGCAGGAACTGTCATGTGTCTGTATATATCTGCATGTTTGAGGTTCTCAGATCTTTCCAGCCCCGTTTCCACACAAAACAGTGTTTGTGGCAGTGGAGGGTCATCTTAGTGCTCCATCATCATACTTGTCATGATTTGGCAGACGCTTTGGTACAAAGCAAGCAAAAATCTAAGTCAAGGAGAAAAACAACTTAACGTAAATGACAAGTCGCAAATACGTTGATACTTAACATATCAATTAAATGTCCACAGGCAATTTCTGTCTGCCAGATCTACAGCATCCCCTTTTCAATTCCTCTAAAATATCCACTCTTGCAGTTTAGCATGCTGTTATATGACAACCCCCCTCACCCTAAACCTCCCCGGTGGCGGCATCCCACAATTCTCTAAACCAAGGGGTGACACTGCAGTACATGAATCTCTGGTTTCACAGCTGCTGACCCTTTGTAGTACTTCATTGTCAGGCTCAGAAATGTGTTGCCGTCCTCTTCTTTTTCTCATTCTTTTATTTAGTTCACTCTTGAAAGCTCCTGCCTCCCTCCCTCAAACACTTCTGTGTGTTTGAAGCAGGTGAACACCCACACGCTCGCACTACCACAGATCCTGGTTCCTGGCTGATTTTAAATCTATGACAAGGAGCCCTCTCTCTGAATATCAAAGACCCGCATCTGAGAGCATGTAGGCAAGATTCAGACACTGGTCTGTCTTACTCCCAACAGGCTACCTGAGTGTCCAATTCGCTGGATGTGGCAGGGGCCACTTGAAGACACTGTCATGTCTGTGGTGTGGGCAGAACTCGGCTGTATTTGTCACTGAGCTATGTGAACATGTGAAAATCCCAGCAGTGTGCTGAGATTTCTAACAGACCTATTTGTCCCACCCAGCTCCTCCTACTTCCATGCCAGGGGTCATTCTCTGACAATAAGAGTGTCTGTGCTCTCTTCAGCACAATGTCAAACCATACCAGGCAAACAAGGAGGGCAGAGTAGCTGTGACAACTACAGAGTGGCTGAGGGAACTGTGTACTTTGATCGGTCTGCTTCAACTGAAAGAGCTGCTAACAGCAACAAATCACAGCTCTGCAACGCAGCAACTTTGCCTCAATGATAGAAACCTTTTTCATTAGTGTTGCCTTTTTACATTTCTACTTCTGCTGGATATACACAGCTTGTTACGCTATTTATTACAGCCGTGAAGTTTTATTTCAGTTTGGCAACTCACAGTAGAATGTTATGTATGCAATTGTGCATATGTGAATGTGTCCCTGAATGGTGTGTGAATTGTAATGTGCATAGATGGCCTGTCAGAGTTGTAAGCCTATTTATATGTATCCTGGGCTGTACCTTGGTTGAGGTGTACACGGCACTGGCGCAGTAGCCTGTCTTGTGCAGCAGGCCAGGATGACATGTGAATCGCAGCAGCCGAGAAAGCCCTGCTTAAATGGAGGCAGTAGGGAAAAGCAGGCGAAAGCCAGGAGGCAAACAGACAAACAGATGGACAGGCTGATGCCAAGCAGGCAGTGGAGCAAATAGATTGTGCAGCATGGTGAACAGACTCAGCCTACCAAGAACAACCAACAGACACAAGACCATGCCACCCTTGTCAGCCACTCGTGTTTCTCTATAATTCATCGAGATAGAATAGATATGTGGTAAATAGGACTCTCATCTTCCTCTCGTGTAGGTGGAGAAGATGTCAGTCTTGCAAGATGGGAAACGAACAAACCTGTATGTGTTAGAACTGGTGTGAGGAAAAGAAATGCAGGAGAGAGATGAGTGCTGCAGGTGGAATTGGACTGTTGGGCACTAGGGAATTCAGCCCAGCAGACATGCACAAATACACAATACGCATACAACACAAAGACACAAAAAGCATTTTTAGTTTTAAAACATACATTTTTTGCCAGCTTGAGATTTTAAACGATGTGCCCTGCAAACCTCAAGTTAAATGACAAAACTGAACAAATAGAGATTTTATCAAGAGAGTATTGCTTTTGTGATTTTTGTGTGTGAGTGTATGTGTGTTTGTGTGTGTGTGTTTCGATAAGACAAAAAACTGCCTTTCTCAGAGACACTGAGCATACTGCCCCACAGCGGGATTTGGGTAATGGCATTGGAGAACAGAGCTTCTCCTGCCTTGATGTCTTAGAAACCCTTGGAAAGTATTTAGCTTGTATTTCCCTGAGGCATTGGGCACATGCTCACTGGAGCAATAACCTTTGCTTTAATACAGGAGGAGCATGATGTTTGGATGAGCATGTTTTCCTTAGAGATTTCCTCTAAAATGTGAGGAGCTCAGATTGACTCAGTCTTGTTTTTTCTCTATGGAAAACATCTAGCGCTGTGCAAGTCAAATAGAAAACCACCTTAAAGAGCCGAGACAGCCTTGTCAGATCTGTCTGGTTTTGTACATACACAGTCTAATGGTTTGTCTCTGTGTGTGTTTGTGTGTGAACATCTGCATATGTTTGTGTTTGTCTGTCTACATAGGTAGAATGTAAGAAGGCCCAGCCCAAGGAGGTGATGTTCCCACCAGGTACACGAGGGCGAGCCAGGGGTCTGCCCTACACCATGGATGCCTTCATGCTGGGGATGGGCATGCTGAGTAAGTCTTATACACAACACAATAACAAACACACACAATGAAATTATGTTAATCTGGTCCAAGCAACAGTTGAGGCACAAATGTTTTTAAGCATTAAACTCTGTTTAATGTGAAACTGTTTTTTACCAGGTGGCAAAAGAAAATGTAAGTTGACACGGTTTGGAAGGGGACAGAGGAAGTGTCAGACACATACACCATTCAATCATCAATTTCTACCTGCTAAAAAAATCAACGTATGCAAACTCTTGTCTAGATAGCCCATTAGATGGGCGCTGCCCCTAATTAGGCTGCTTCAAGGTGTGCCACCAGTGGCCAGTGTGGTCTATTTCTGGTTGAGTCTGGTACAGGCAGCCCCTGGGCATATAGGAGCAGACCAGCACATTAGCAGGCTAAATGAAGAGGAAAATTGGTGTAATGTCATATTAAGGATTCATCACTGTGCCCCCCTTAATGGGTAATGAAGGGGACACACATGTCAGGGAGAGATCTCATCTACAGGGACCTCAGCTGCTGGCCCACCCCTCTTCATTACCATCCAGCCCATGCCTGTGGGTCTTTTTATTTAACACTATTGTACCCTCTCCCACTCTACAACAAACCCTCTGTCTGTCTGGATGTCTGTTTGTCTGTCTGTCTATGTATCTACCTCTATCGCATCTTTGCATATAATTTGTATGTACGCCCCAACCAAATGGATTTGCCCCGACATAAAAGATTTATTTTTCTCTCAAATGCAAAAGAGACATGCAGCTGATTGCAAGAGACTCATTTTGCTGTGCAAGTAGCTCCCTCCCCCTCCCTTTTGTAGCAGGTGCAAGCATAGCCACAGTCATGCATTTTTATCTGCACCAGGTAATGTTATGTTTAAAGCTTGCTTTGAAAGTTGATAACAAGCAATGTTATTTGCTTAGCATTTCTTTCATATGTTTGTCTGTCTGTCCATCTACCTATGCACAAACCGTCAGGATTATTGCAGACATGACCTTTCCATGACACTGATTAAAAAGTTGTTTGTGGTAAAAGTGTTGATAAGACTGGCCGAGAGCTTCTGTCAGCTCTATCTAAGTCGTTCCCTGTTCCATCTCATCTGTTAGAAGTATTTAACAAGCACAGTGAACTTTTCAGAACTTATTACAGACTAATGCGTCTGCGAAGAGGAGAGCACTCTTCCCCTCCATTGGGAGACGGCAGGCAGAAAAGCAGTGATGTGCTCATGTGAGAATATTAACAGCCAACTTGTTTGGAGACACTCTTATCTAAATGAAATTGGAACAAGGACAGTGAAACATTCCTTTATATAATTTGCATTTGGAAAAAGGGACCCTAGGCTCATTATTTAAGAAAGTGTAAGCTCCTTTTGTGCCAAATCTCATTAAAGCCATCCCTAGCTCCTTTGTTTACTGCCTCTAATCGAGGCATTTATCTTTATTGTGTTGTGCCCGATGTATGTTTGCTGAAATTAATACACATTTGAGCCTGGGTGAGGTATGGGTGTAGCAGATGGATAATTGATTTTAAAGTGAATCAGAACTGTTGAGCCATAAAATAGGTACATTAGCATGCATATTAATAAGGCAAATAAGAGCACTAAGAGGCCACCACCAGGCAAGACACAATAGCAAGCTTCATTTAGTGGAATAGTAGAAAAGGCAGCAGGTTCTCTCCTTCTTTCTTCTTTCTCGCTTCTTTCCTCCCACTCTCATGTTTCACAATATTTGTAGATAAGCACTTAATAAGAATTTCATGAGATAGTAACTTAGCATGTACCACCTTAATCCAGTTTCCCAACATTTTCATATTCCTTTCTATATCTCTCTCTTCGTGTGAACACATCTGGCTACATTTTTTTTCATTTCTCTTGCTAATGTATTGTGATTCAGTACATCAGACTAAGAAAATGGTTTTGCCATTTCAGAAAATGTTAAAATAAGCGAGTATGAAGAGCTGCGGTATCTAAGCCAACAATTTCGGTTTGTCATTTATTCTGTTTAAAAGCAAGACAGTATCAAACACATAATATCCCATATTTTGCGGTCCGTGATAGCTTTTCATTGTATCATATCACAGTTCTTTTCAGACCAAACAAACAGTGAGGGGTTTTGTGAAAGCTATCCATCTGTAGCTTCCTGGTGATGACTTCTCATCAGCAGCTGATGAGGATTTTCTTTTTTTTCTGATGTAGCCTCTGTCCTATTTCATCCACACCAGACCCCTCACTGCCTCTCCGGGTTGCATTTCTTTTTGTCTGCAAGAGAAGGGGAGAGGGTCTGGGAGATGCATTTTCCCATTGGGTCAGGAATAAATTGAACTTTTTCATGGACAGCAAACACTGATTAGATATTTATGACCAAGGTCAACCCTTCTGATTCCAGCTGGCACTGGCTGTGAGGCATACAGAACAGAGCATCAACACACATGCTCACACTCATACACGTCGACACTCATGCATGCATCTAGCCTTCATACACTCTACCACACCAATATGCATACATTGATTCACAAAATGTTTTGACACCTTAACTCTGTAGCCACAAGCATTCATACATACATGTACATATCTACCATTTATGGAAGAAATGTGTAATGTCTAGATCTTTACATGCTCAATGCTCTTTAATTGTATATTACATACAATACATACAATGCAGTATAAGCATTATACAGTAAAATGTAGTAGTTGCTATTTAAAAATATATATTGATCCAATAGTTTAGTATCAGCTATGGTAGTCTGCACTGCCTATGTGAATTTTCATTCCAAAATGTACAGTCTAGACATTCAGACTGTAATGTAATTGCAACCAGTATATCAAGCTAGTAGTAGTTAACAAGAACCGTGGACACAGAAAAGGGTTTCTGAGGTCAGTATCTGAGGTGTAGCTCACACACAATGAGAAAAGAGTCATCGAGGTTGGCTGCTGTGATTCATTCCTGGCCTAAAGGACTTCCTCTTATTAGGCAATTTAGTCCAGGCTTATGGTTGAAGGTGATAATAGCTTGAGGAAAACAGATAAAGACCAAGACATATACCATAATTAGAGGGTTAATTATGTTTATATTACCTTTGATGGTCTTCAAATTCTCACTGACTTACACAAAGGCCCACATGCTTACCCACAGACTCTTCTCAGATTTCTTGTTTTGTCTGTGTTCCACGTCCTCTCTGCCTGCTCCCTCACACCCTGTTTCTCAATATGTTGCCCACAGCTGCTTCTGTCTGAAAACTGTCCAGCTAATTAACTGGTGGGTCTGTGGTTGTAATAAGAATCATGACAGCAGATGAACAATGCATCTGCTACTCTTAAATTTTTTAAATGACAGTGGGTCCTCTTTGGGGCCTAATGAAAACTCTCTATCTACCTTTGGTTTACTTGTGATGATTTGTGATTTCATTTTCAGTCCGGTTTTTATAATTGTATTTGTACTTTACTGTTAGAAAAAGAAGCATTTTCCAACAAATCTGGCTTTCTACATTCTAAAATGTAACTTGTTTATTGTTTTAACTTTTAACTTTTAAAATATGAATGAAAGGGCTGGTTTAAAATTTAGCATCAATTCAATACTGCATTTTATTTTAACTTTGGTCTGTTTGGTTGATTGAGATTTGTTAGTTTATTGAACAAGCCAGCTTTAATAGAGTGGTAAACTTCAGTCATGCTTGATTTATTTGATTTTATTTGTTCACTTACGTCATAGCTCAGTAAACTTCTCGTCTGAGAAAGTATGGAACTATAGTTCTGCAGTTAAGATGATGAATGATGAGCCACATTGTACCAAAGTCAGTAAAAATAGTTGCTCCCAGTGACTGATAAATTCTAAGTGTATTGGAGAAGTTGTGTTGCAGTTCACAAACACGAAAGCTGCTTTCAGACTTGCAGTGCAACTCTGAAAGACATTAGCTGAATGAGCTGCATGTACAAAGTACAAAGTCCGGTTAATGTTGGAGTATCGCCACTGTGTCACTTTGTACCACCCACACGCTCTGCACAAGTGCCCCTGTTTCTCTTGGGCAATCTCTCATTGTACGTACATGTGTGAACGCACAACTCTGCACAATGTCTGAACCTGATTCTCCTGACATTATCCAGGGTTTTTATGTGAAAACACTAACATTTATATATTCATTTAAATATTCTTTTGCACAGATCTGGATGTACTGTCCTCCAGGTGCTTAGCTAAGTATGATGTGCTGTTAAAAATGTTAAGAATGTTCATATACTAATTGTATATATAAAAGACAGAAAGGACTAAATCAAAAATGTTGGTTGTTGCTGTCCTCACACAGAGTAAGATACTGCACCTTTCTGTATAATGTAGTCTCACTGGTTAAACACATTTGCCAGATGGTTGGGATTCTGATATATTTTGAGATAACTAACTGGTCAAACCTTGTTTCATCCAGAAAAAATAAAACAAGCAGCCTTGCTAGAGGTGCAAATTAGCAGCTATCTTTTCCGCTGCCCTTGCATCTTTTTAACAGACATATTAACACATGAACCTTTCTGTTATGCTCAAGATGCACAGAGCATAAACAGACGCCAACGTCCTTTCAAGACATCTGCTATGAAGTGTGACACTGAGCTATAAAAATGCTGGAGAACTTATGGCTGAATAAAAAATGGAAATTAATTAGACAGTTAAGAGCCATGAGCAGTGCTGTTTGTCTGAAAGCTTATTAAAGGCTTTGGTTTCCAACCATTTACCACTTTTTGTCACTTGGAAAAAATCCTGTTGATTAAGTGCTCTCAGGTTCATGCCGATGTTCCTTAAATGTGTTAAAATCTAATGACACAGCTTATTGATCCATGTGGGATAACTTGCTTAGTTTAAGGTGAGATTGTCTATAATATTAGCAGCTATTTAACACTCACAGTTTAAATCACCAGGTGTGCTTCCCTTGAAAAAAAAATCCTTTACAATGTGGGTTCCATTTTTATAGCTGTGGCCTTTGCTCTTACAGTTTATAAAATCATTTTATTAACTAAATTAATTGCTGATCTTGATGCAGCAGCACTTTTAACAAAGTCATTTAGGACAAGAAGCAAGAGCAGCATGATTGAGATTAGAGGTTAATATAATTGAGACAGTTTGTCATCCTGTTTGTTGTTTGTTCTCAAACTGCACAAGCAGCAAATGTTTTTCAGTTGACAACCTACCACACCGTCAACCTTATGAGCTATAAATGCTGTACGTGCCAGTTTTTTATGATGCTTGAAGCATAAATATATATCACTTCTTGCTTTTTGTAATTTTCCAAACAAGGGAAAGCACAATTACACATACTATGTGATGTGATGTGATTTTTGCTATTATAACTATTTCAGGCTCACTTTTATCTTTAATGTTGAAGATTACAGTCACTTTTTGTCACATTTATGTTAGTACACCGATCCCAGTGTTTTTGTACGACAGTATCACATTTGTACATTTTTTAAGCATTATTTCTATATATTTCTCATCTTTTTTTTTATCTCTTTCTCTTCTGTCAAAGGTTACCCTAATATTGTGGCAACGTACGGCCGCGGATACACTGGATTTGCACCTAGCTACAGCTATCAGTTCCCTGGTGAGTTGAAGGCTGAATGTTGCAGCTTATTTTTTGTTACACACTTTCAAGCAGCACAGTAAGACACACATGCACAAACCTCAGCATTCACTTCCATACACATTCACCCTTCCTCATCAATATACACATCGCTAACCAAATAATCTTCAGGGTTAGAAATATGTTACGTGTATAGATTTCTAAAGTAGTTTTTGAAAGCTGACGTATAGTGAAGTAAATTGCTTACTCCTTTTTATCCCATACTTGAACACTACCATGACCAAATGTTTAAAATGGAAAAGTTCTTCGTCTTCTGTGGTTGAATGTATGCAAATTCATCTGTGGAGAAGCAGAGAAATAAGCACTGCTTTGTGTAGGCAGATTTTAAAATGTGATTCTTATAATGGAAAATGAATGAAGTCATTTTCTGCATTAAAAGTGTTGACTCAGACCACTGGTCACTTTAATGGGTGTCCAAATGGAAGGCGTGCAGTCTGGAGGTGAGCAGCTCTAGCTCTGTGCTGGAAGGTACCTCACTTAGGCATGCATCCTGTCAATTTCATGCTTTATTTAGGGGCTTTACTCATACTTTGTTTGCCGTGCCAGACATCATTCCTTCCACTGATAAGACGGAATGGAAAATACCTGACAGCAGCTTAGATCTCTGTAATATCTTGTGAAATAGATTCTGAAATGGTAAGAGAAGTGGTCCAGCTGTGACCACCTGTAGATCAGACATGTGTTGTACTTATCAATCTGAGGCGCATGCATATGTTGGATGTATTTACATTTAGTTAGTGGCATACATCAGTGACATTTAGAATTAGCTAAAACTAATATTTGCCAATCCTTTGTACTGTAAAAGCATCATAAAATATTTATGATCTTGTATATAATGAAAAGAGATATTAAAGGGAAAGGAGGTAAATGTATTTTCTCAGTATAATTCTAGTTAAACATGGATTTTTTTTTAATGTTTACTATTTACAACAAATTATGGAATATCACCTTCCCTGGGGCAGAATGTATGATCCTGTCCATGTTTAACTCAATTTAAAGAGTTTGATAAAGCTGTATGATTAAAACAACCTCCTCTGGGCTTGCTCAACTCTTGACAGGGTAATTGGAATTTTTAATGTATGTATCAAACTCCTTGTCCAAATTAAATAACCTCAGGCCAAATATTGACTAGTGTCCTTCCTTACTAAGATGTAGAAAGCATCCTCAATTTAAGATCAAAGCCTTTTTTCTTACTGTACACAACCTCACTGAAACACTCCTAAAAATAAATGGAGCTGGGACCAGACAGGCTGGATCCAAGAGGCGTAAATTGTGGGCAGCATTTCAAGGCTTTTTTACGCCGAGCAAACCTCAGGGGTCCACTGTTAACAGGAAAAAATGGTTAGGCAATTGCTCAATTGTCAAGATAAAACAGTGATAAAACATTGATCAGTGATGAAACACTGAATTAAGTACAAAAGCTCAATAAGACGTACACAGAAAAAGAGAAACCAAAGCTGACATCCCCTCTGCTAAATCAGAGCACAAGTGTAGGAAACAGAATATAAAATAGATGTGAAATCTATACAGCTTTCAGTGCAGGTGGTTCAGGCACTATCTCAACAACTATTAAACAGAATCTGACAACTTACAATTGCACCACCATCCTTATTAAAGATTTAATTCCAGCACTGATCACAGTGTGTTTGATATCATACACAGTATATTTCATACAGGATGTTTCAGTGTTTCTGCATTTGTATTCTCCAAGTTGCTTGAAAAACTCTTCCATCATAGCACAGACTTCATTACTATTTAATGCACTTAGAGACCTTCACATATTACTGGTCATAAATCAGATCATCCTCTATTTGTCAGAAACGTGTCCATGCAAGTGAGCATGTATCCGTGCACAGTTCCTTAGACTTTACTCAGACATTGATTGTCTGGTACAAATTGATTTGATTGTCGAGTATGTAGACGTTATTCAAAAACTAGAAGATGCCACGTAACTTATGACCAGCTTGTAGACTAGGGTTTAATGTGTCTGTTGTATTAAGGCCTAGAGTTAGGGTTCACCCATGATGGCTTTAGGAGACATCAGCTGACTGCAGTAGTAATATAGTTTCTGTTATAATAATGTTTCAGTAAAGAGCAGAAGGAGTGTGTAGGTGCAAAAAGGTGGAAGCAGTAAAAAAGTGTTGAAATGTGAGGTAAAATGCATCTACACTACATTAACAAAGCCACAGTAAACTCTTTTTATTGGAAAATAAAGCATAAGCAGTTTCGCAAGGCTCCTATTAAATCACATTACTTTAAAAAATGTTAAAGCCACACATTTGGCATTACATTTCTGTGTATTGAATTAATCTTTGCATATATATCAATTAATGCTTTAATTAATTTGTCTTTTGTTTAGACTTTTCAGAATGTTTTCATACTGATTACAGAAAGAGGATTGCGGAAGAGTGTTTGTTAACGATGTCCTCTCTGATTTTTCTGAGCTCTGTTTAATAAGCATTGTTGTAATCACATGCTGTTTACCTCATGACAGCATCGTTTCAGGATTATGCTTAAACTACAGGTGGAACTGGATTTCAGAGGTTATACTGCATACTGCATGTGCACGGACAATCAGGAAGACAAAATTGTCTTCCATGCTAGAATTATAAATGGTAACAAATGATTAACAACATTGAGAAAACAAAAATGTGTTTGTTTTCATCAGAGCTTTTCTTCATGATAGTAGCTACAACTACTTAATTGTTTACTCTGAGTAACATATTTTTTGCAGCTTAACTTTAATTTATTTACTAACGTTAGCAAAAACAACCACTTGTACAACAATAAACAATGACTTATGGTAGACATCCCTGTCTAATACCATTGTCACAAAAAATGTCATTTTCTCAGATTGTGATAATGCACATACAGGCTTTGATTGCAAGCAGCGTTATTCTCTGTGTGAAATGAAAAGTGATGGGGGTTGTGGTGTATGCATGCAAATGTGACATGTGATATGTGAGCCTTGTCAATTTCTGTTTGAATGTAAACGCACCACTGCTTCAGATTAAGAGAACTGGACATGTGCTGTGTTTGTTGTTATATACCTTCAAATAGCAGGAGCCCACCATAGTGGTGCAACTATGCTACTGTCATCATTACATTTCAACAGAAAATTGTGCTAATGTTACCAAAAATATCTGTGTGGACAGATGCAGGAAAAATACCAAAACATTTAAAAAATGTTGAACCAGCCCATTCAGGTCTGCTCTGATATTCTTGTTGTGCTGCAGTAAAAGCCATGTATCTTAGAATGTTTTAGGATTTTGGTTTCTTTAATAGACTCTAAATTGCCCATAGGTGTGAGTGAGAGTGTGAATGGTTGTTTGTCTATATGTGGCCCTGCAATAGACCTGTCCAGGGTGTACCCCGCCTCTCGCCCGTATGACAGCTGGGATAGGCTCCAGCACTCCCGCGACCTCTACGGGGACTAAGCGGTTCAGAAAATGGATGGATGGATGGTTTCTTTAATAAACACACACAAACTAGACTAAAGTAATAATATAAAAAATAGAAACTAAATCTGAATAAATACGGATTATCATTTATTGCCCATTGTAGTCTCAACAAAGGACTCTTCTCCCTGTACTCTCACTTGGCCCTCTGACTGGCTGAGAGTAGGTAACACCTTCTAATCAAAAAGATAAATGTAAACCTGTGACCATAACGCAATCCACTTTTAAACCTATTCTACATGTCTTGGTATCTACCACTGATGATAATTCATGAGTCTTATTTATCACGATTTTGCAGTGTTGGTAGAGATTTGTGCTGCCAAAACATTAAAATTAAATTAAGCACTGAATAATAACAGTTAAAACGTATTGGCATAATATCTGTTCAAAATTACATCCCTGCATAGTCACCAGATCACAATTAACCATTTTAATCAGGGAATTTTGCCATATACCTCTTGTGTACTGGTGTGTACAAATTATGGAGACTAGATGTTTTGTTTGCAGTTCGGGTGAACTAACTCTTGAACAGCTGCTGTGCTGTTGGTATCATCAGGTAGATGCAATAATAAATATGCTGGTGTAGTGACATGACAGCATTGACAGTTATCCAGTATAACACTGTCAGATAGCATTGGAGGGATGTCAGGGTGGTACATATCTGTGAATGTAGGTATCACTTGAGCTGAGCCAAGGTTGGTAGTTGAAAATGTCAGTCATCTAACTTCAGTTTATTTCAGCCACTGCATTCACAGTCAGTTGCAAATGAATATACAATAAACACATATTGCTTATATGACATCACATTAATTAGTTTTAAACTAACAATCCTGAATTCTTTAGTCCAACATATAACAATGCATTCCATCTCTATCAATCTACTCATGAATGAAATAGCTAAAGTTTTTTTTACATGGCAGCTGGAGTAAGGATCAAATATGAAAATGCAGTACAGATTGTCAGTACAGAACATGACTTAAATTATCAGACTCACAACTAACATTTATCAGGCTACAATAAGGACACTAAAATTGAAAGTGTCTTTGAATAAAAATGAGGTACAAAAGGGCCTCACTTTGAGTCTATCAGACATTAAAGAGCACACTATTCCCTAGACACTGCAGTTGAAATGGTTGAACAGCACATATTTTCAGATAACTTCAACAGAAGAAAATTCAGTGGCTTGGTTAAAATTAAGGTCCTTGCCTCATTGTGATAGTAGGAGCGCGAATTCAACTTCCCTGTTTTTAGAACAGTCACCTTTGCTTGTGCTGTTTCCTAGAAAAACACTCCACTACAAGTAGAAGTAGTCTATAATGTTTCTACTCAAGAAAAAAGTACTAAAGTATATGATAGTAAAAGTACTCCACTGAGAAAATGGCATATTTCAAACAATGTAGAGTTTGATCCCTGAGATAACATAAATGTACTGTAGAAGTCTGGTCCAGATTTATTTAACTAATTCTCAAACAGGGTATGTGTACACACACACACACACACACACACACACACACATACACACACACACACACACACACACACACACACACACACACACACACATATATATATATATATGTGTGTGTGTGTGTGTGTGGGTGTGTGTATGTGACACAATGAAGGCACTGACAGCCACATTCAAAGGAGTATTTTATTTGATAACAGCCTTTTACTATATACTATAAGTATACTTCTATTTACTTCTAGTATACTTGCTAGTTTACTATTTTAATACTTCTTGGGACTAAATTGACCCACTTTTTAGTTTACCTCTGATAAGTATATAAAAAGCATACTGAAAGTATGCTTGCTCATCTTTAGCTTAAAAAAAGTATTGTAATATTATACTTGAATACACCATTTTTTGTAAGGGTGTGTACAGTGGAAGATTTTTTTTAATTTTCTGTGCACACTAAAATACAAATGGAGAAAGAAATATTTTTTAGGAATAAGCACAAGTTAAGTTTATGCAGTATAAGGTTTGTAGATTTCAGTATCTGCCAACAGCGGCAGCAGATATAGAAGAAGAAATATAAAGAGATTTTAATAATGGTAGTATAGCATGAATAAGAAGCTTGTCTGTACTAGGAAAATGTAATTAAAAAAGAAAATGATGTATGCATATGTGCATAATGCGTGTGAATAAGCTGGAAAAGTGAACATCAAAAGCAGGGATACACCCCTCATACAATTCATATTGTACTTTCTATTGTTAACCAGTCTTGTATCAGTTCCTTTCATTACACGCATATGAATGCACAGTTGAACGCACACAGAAAAGCGTATTCATACAGAGACTGAGATTCAGAAGCTATGTTTGAAGAGACTTAACCAGAAGCTTCTTTCCACTCTACCGTCCTCTTCTGCGACTCACTGCCTCCACAGCCATGCCCTCAGAGCCTCCCCTGGCATAAATGACCATTATGGCTCCATTAGGGTTGCTACTAGGAGGTCATTATGCTACACTGAAAAACCAGGGATGAAGATGTTAGTGGGGTCCCATCAGGGGAGAGACACAGACTGAGTGAGAGAAAGGCATAATACTCAGTCATCCAGCTACTCCAGATGTCATCACAGACAAACAGCAATTCAGGTCCAGTGAGTCAGCCTCTTAAGTAGTAAAAGAACGGAGGGAAAGGATGATTAAGGACTTGAGAGGGCAGCGCTAAGTGCAAAAAGGGTTCTGTGAAGACAGAGAGGTAGGTAATTTTGGATTACTAGCTATCTTAACAGTAAAGAGATAAACTGTCCCGGCTAATTCTGACAAAATATCGCCTATTATGTTTCGTTCTCATAACGCATTAAAATAACTAGTGTTTGGACTGGTTTGTTGTAGTTGGTGTATTGTTTTTTTTCCGTCTGTTATTCTCGTCTGGTTGCCATATCCTTTTCTTCTCACAAGCTTCATCTGTGTGAAATCTGCCTCTTCATCAGATGTGACGTGTGGGACAGCAGGATGTCTTACTCCCACTGTATCTCCATATCTACCAGCTAACCATGCCTGAGACCCAGAATCATGTCTCATTGTGCTTAAGTGACAGAATATGATATTTCAGAAGCCTTAAGTCAACATGGAGACTTGAATCCAGCTTGAAGTTCTGGATTCTGCAGCTTCACATGCAGGGTGGTCTCGTTGGCTGAGAAACTGTCCAGTACACAGAGGATGAGGGGTTTGGTGCCCTTGTGTCGGTCATTGTCAAGTCCTGATTCAAGTTACTTAACCCTCAATCACGTAAAGCATATTACATCTGGCTGAATAGATGTGTATGATTCAGAGGCATACAGTATGAAACCAAACAAGGTAGATGGTAGAAGTTTGTCAGTTTGGACATGTAATGAAATTCTGAAACAAGGTGGGTGTTAGTCTATCAAAGAGACACTATTGTTGCTTCATACAGCTGTAAGTAACAGTCAGAGAAGGCTATTGACTCTTTGACCCCACTTCTCCTGTACAGTAGATAAAGAATACAAATATACAAGGAGCAGCTATCTTCTCAGCAGGTGGCGTATATGGAAACAGAGCTGCTGACCCGTGCAATTCATATAATGGTGCAAATGCCCCTAAAACATGGGCAAAGTCATCAAAGCATATGATAAATGCCCCAGGGGTCACACCAGGGCATTGGCCTGAGACATAAGTTAGCCTCCCAGGGTTTAGCAACTGTCTGCTTATGGGAGATGTGGAAGTGTGTTGACAGTATACCGTATAGAGCTTTGAAAATTTTGATTCTGGAAGATGTAGACACAGAGAGTTCTCTGACTATGTGGTCATGTAGCCAAATCCTTTGAAAACGTGAAGAGCTCTTGTGTTTTAGTCTCATCCAACATCATCAAGGTGTTGGAATCAAAGACAAACAAAAGGTGTATATAGTTACATTTTCACATTAAGAACTCATACTTGACTGTTGGTATAGAGTGTACTGTCATACAGACCCAGAGAAGACTCCATCACTATAATTAAAAGTATGTAAGATGCCTCTTCAAACTTTCTGTCTAAAGAAACTTTTCTTGCTGCTTCATTACCTTATCATCCTCTTGTGTGGATGATAATGTAGATCAGGACACCAGATCTAAAGCTCTCCTTGGTATTCAGATATCTCATAGTTCCTATGTTGGTACACATCTTGGGCAGAATACAGGAGCAGGTGGAAAAAATTACTGGCCTGAGGCTAATGGGGAGCTTACCTGTGTCATGGGTGTCTGCAACATTGTCCTGCATAAGACAGATCCCATTGTTTGTGTTTTTACTGCACCCTTGAGACATAGTGGTGGCACATACGGCAATGCTACTGGTGGAACAGGTTTCTGTTGAACTAGAGTTACACAGTAGATTGATCCTTAGATCCTATGACCATCTCTCTAAAGCTGGATGAGCTGTGACCCCGGAAAGTGGTCCCACAGGCCAGACTGAGTGCTACAGGGCTGGAAGCAGATGGCCCTCCTGATGCCACACTGACTCACAGATTGGCTTTAATTGCCAAGGCTGATCATTAGCCCAATGGGTCTGTGAAGGCCGGGTCCCTCCATGAGTCGCCTGCCTTAAAATAGTGCCTGACGAGGACCATTGTGATCTCATATGCTTGAATGACCATCCACAACACGTTTGTCTCACACACTTGGACACTCGCAGACATAAAACTGACACAATGAAAGACTCTTCAAGGCTACCTCTGGAGGCAAAAGAGGTGGAGGGACTTTACCAGGGGCCTCTCTCTGCTATCCTCTCTGACTCATTGTCTCCACAGCTATGTTGACTGCACATGCATGCACGCACACAGACCCATAGATGCACACACGCACTCTCAGAGCTCCCCAGGCCATGACTCCGTTCCCAGTGACAGCAGTGAGTGTGCTGCTCTGACGTCAGTGTGCAGCACTGTATGTCAGGCCCTGTCTACTTCTGTATGTGCAGTCATAGAGCTTGGCTGCTCCCACATCAACTTTGTTATCCATTAACCACCCTCAAATCTGGATTATTTTCATGCTTTCCTAGCAAAGACAGTTGTAAATTACTACTTTACTGCGTGGTGTGGATGTTGCACATGAAGCACTGGATGTATTCAACAGGTGTAACACTACACCATAACCCTCAGTATTTAAAAGAATTAGCTATATTGTTAATTATTGTTTCACTGTATGGCTTTACTTGAATTCAGTATGTGCTCACGGGTCTGCATGGTCACACGCACACACACGAGTCAGTTCAAATTTTCCTGCATATGTGCCTCCTTGGTGTGTCAGCACTGGTCTCTGCAACACCAGCCACTGCACTCTGACACAGGCAAAACTGAAAGGCTGGCTATTTCCTGAAAGTGGAAGTTGAGGCTCACCTCATTTGCCCAGGTCTTAGCTCACCCTAGGACAGCAGGCACATCCTCACACACTGCAGCAGGCAAACAGTCTGCCATGGAGACCTACAGTCTGGGTTCCTGTGGTGGGGAAGATGAGCTACAGTAAGAGGCAGAGTGGCAACACTAAAGCTCATTATGTCTTGACTGTTGAGCTGCTGGTCTAGAAATTAAACTTGAGCTGCCCTGCCTCGTACATGTCTGCCACCTTTGGACACTGCTGGAGACCAGCAGGAGGACAGAAAAGAAGCATAGACATGGCGGTAAGCAGAGGAGTATAATGTGTGTGTCTGCAAGACATGCTCTGTGTCTACTGCCTGTTGTTTTGATGCCACCCACTGTTCAGGAGCTTAAGGGACAGGGTACTTACAATGTCTGGGACAGCTGCCCCCTCCATCCCTGCCTCCTGCAGACTGTGGTAATAGCTCTCCAGATGCTCTCATGCACTCTTTCCTTAGTGCAAAACATGCAAACATGTACAGCGCTTTCTGAAAGTATTCAGACAGCTGCACTTTTTGGACACTATACTGTGTTTTAGATTTAAAGGTATAGTCCAAGATTCTGATTCATTACACATTTTGTCAAGTACAGCAAAATATTACTCACATTGCTCTAGTTGTCTGTCCAGTGTGTGCACTCAGAAAGCCACAGGTGCTTTTTGAATACACACATTGAACCGACAGCTAGAGAAAAGTGCTATGTTTCACTAAACAGGTGGGTAATTTTGTTCACCATAGACATTCAATTTACTTTCTAGTTTGCAAATGAATGCCGTTTGTGTTTTGTTAGCTAAAGCTGGAAGTCTAAGACAGTGATGTCAGTGGTGTCTGGCACTAGCAGCAGTTGCCACTACTTAGCAATAGCAGAAGCAGCTGCAGTAGCTAAGCCTATTACCTCTCATTAGGCCACAACTTTGTCTTTCATAGAAGTTACATTTTGTGAATTTCTCAGTTTGAGAATGACATTTTATCTGACCAGTCTATTAGATCAATTCTTTTCACACAATTTCTGTGGTAGCATGTCTTCATGAAGTCCATACTTACTGAAGCACTGGGAGGATTTGTGTAATGTTAAATGAATCACATTTCTGCTTTGATCGTCAAAGTGTATAATCCCCTCCAATACTTTTCGAATGAGAGATTTCAGTTGTTGATCATTAATAAATTTGCTATTTCTAAAAAAAACAAACATATTTTTGCTTTGTGATTCTTGGTGACTGAGTATAGCATACATGCACATAATCATAATCACAGCATACATCTTTCTACAAACTGCCACTGTATGTGGAAACATTGATTACAGCCTAAGCAATCAATTGGATCCAATGTTACAGTACTATTTTTGGGTCATGACACACTTTACCATACTTGCCCCATGTTTCTAGAGCAGAGCTGGATTGTGTAACTGCCGTGCATCGAGCTGGCTAAAATATAGTGAAATCTGAACTAGACTTAAATTTACCATCATCCACCAGTCTACAGTCATGGTAAATCATGTTTGCAAAGCTGTTTCTTTCTGTATTTATTATCATTATTAACATAGATACAATTTATTTTTGTTTTCTGTGTGAATTAATCACCAAGTAAATCAAAAGCAAACAACAACTGACTACTGGAACTCTGATCAGTGCAAATCCACAAACACATATTTAACTTAAATGATGAAATGACACTTAATGCACTCACTTTCATTTGAGGAAACCTGAAATTACCCTCCTTCGTCATTCATCTGTCCCTTCCACTACCACCCTCAGAACTGGGAGATGGGCATTAAAATGCATACAAAATTAAGGCTGTTTACTTGGACACTAATGAGAGGAGGCTTAAGTAGTCTACTTTAATTAGCATGATTGGTTCCATGGGGACCACACAGGCAGGGCCATAACAACTGATTCACTCAGAGCTCACAGGACCTTTTCATAGTCTCATGAGTGTCAGAACGGATGTCAGAGGAGATTGCACTGCAGAGACATGTTGCCTTTACTGATCCCAGGTTGGAAAGGAGCGCTGCAGTTAAATGCACTGAAGCAGACCATTACATAAGCACCACTGCAAGGTCAGACATCTGTGTCCTCCCTGTCTGTCTCTTCCCTATTTAAGTCACCATCATAAAGTGCCTTGGTATTAAGGCTGTTCACAAAGACCGTGTCCCTTTCACAAACCAGTGTTGCTGTTTTCACATCCAAATTGACTTAAGTGTTTTGCCACCTCTGCCTATTCTGACAGACTTACTTCTCTTTACTGCGTGTGTGTTATTGAGGTTTGTGTGGAGGCAGAATGTGTTTAGCTCAGTTCTGCAGCATTGGAGCATTTTCATTTTTACTGAAGTGCATTGGAAGGAGTACAAAGAAGAGGTCGAAAGTGTGGCTTCACTTCAATAAAGACCCTAGTTTGTCCTCTTTGATGCTACGCCGCCATGCACTTCAGCTACAAAGAAATGGAGCTCTTGTCACTGAGAACTGAAGAAGACAGTGAGCTTTTCCTGAGCTCACTACACCACATCACAACATCAGTCACTGACACACAGTGTACAGCTGGATGATGTGTGTTTAGGGTTTGCAGTTTTAGCTAGAAGTATTTGTAGACAATTAAGACGAGTAATTGGTGTAGTATGAAGACAATTCATCTGAAACTGTGAGTTGAGTCTTCTTGAGCAAATCGCTTGATCACTACTGTTCTATAGCCTCCGACCTTCACACGTCCTTATAATAACATAGTTGCCATCTGTTGTTCTGTGGCTTTACCAAACGTTGCTCTCCTGAGCAGGCAGGCGGGTGTAAATGTGGGGTATGAATTCAGAATGTGCTGTAATTTATACGTTTCTATTCAACCTCAGCATTTGATTAAGTCTTTAGGGACAAAGTATATATCTTGCAGTGTGGTGGATTTTGGTTCTCTATTTCTGAAAGGTTACCTAGTTTTCATCAAATATATCTCCTCGCTGGCCTCATCATTGTGTTCCTAGGTATAAGAAAAGTGTGGAATTACTACGATAATGCTGGGCTTTGCTGAACTATAGGCTCACTTCACTTTTGTAATTGACTTTTTCTCTCCCTAATCAGAAGCCACAAGTCTTAACCTCAAAGGATCAGTGTGCCAAATGGATTCATTACATACAGAAATCTTTGCTTTTGGCAACAAGAAGCTTTTATTTTTAAGGTAAACACTTTATTCCAGCAAATGATGGCCAGCTTGTACTATCACAAAACATAGTAAGGTCATGTGGTCAGCAGTAAATAAATGTAGTTGAGTAGCTGACATCAACAGCTGTTATGCTAACTGACATGTCAGTCCGTTTTCAACAACAATCATGATGATGATACTGGAATATGATATTGTTAAAACCCCAGTATCATATGCCGTTAAGTCTGTCAAAATTGTTGTATTTGAAATACTTTGACAGCATTACCCAGTTATATTGTTGTATAATTTGAAATTTTCTACCATCTCTACATTAGTTGTTTGAAACATACTGCTTGGCATCTGTTCTGTGTTATGATCTTTGCAGTGTGTGCACAGAATCAAAACACTGAAAGAAAGCAGACATATACACAGCAAGATTAATTCAAATGATTGACAAGAAACCTAGCTCTGTTAATCAAGTTATGGTTATTCTGATTAGGACCTTAATGTGAGTAAGATAACCCAGTTAAGATGTTTACATGAGAGTTGCAATAATATGCGTATTGCATTAGTCTTGTTATAATTGAATTATCGGTGAGCATGTAAAAGCTCTTTCTCTCTCTCTCTCTCTTTCTCTCTGGCTCATTCCCAAACACCAGTCTCTGTATTTTATGTGAAGGGGAATCTCTGTGTGCGCTGTAGGTCTCTGCTGATCAGAGGAGAGGTGAGACATGAGCATGTGTGCAGCAGTTCATATGAAAGCCACCTGGCACTCTCCAGCTCTGTGATTTATGCCTTTGATAACAGCAACCCAGAGATGCTTTTAACAACAACAAAGTAGTACTGAAGGATGACAACAATGGGACACTTGTCAGTCTAGAGATGAAAAGATGTCTTGCTAGGTGGCTGTCTCTTTTGTAACTGATATTTTTTCATTTGTTTCTTTTATTTTTCCCTATATGTGTCGATACTATTATGAAAGGTTATTGATGAAGCAAAATGTGAAATGGAGTCAGTTTTTCATCTCTGAAAAAATGCCTCCATCTTCCAGTGAGAAGGTTGCAGTGTGCGTAATTTCCTCTGCTATGACTTATCAACGTATTCCTGCTGGTTTGTCCTCCTGTGATACGGTAATATAGTGATAGTGACTTTGACTACTTAATTAAATAGAAGAAGTGTGTACAGTAAACCAAACCAACATGACTGCTTTGTGTATACATGATACTGCACGTCTAAAATAATGAGCATTGATTGTTTGATATCTTAGGAATTCCAGATTGCAAAGCTGTTATGTGATGAAACCTGTGAATAATTATCTAACAATGTAAATGGAAAATGGAAAAAATTGCAGGCTAAAGAACAGAAATTTACAATGACATAAAATAGCTGAGTAACAAAATTAAACAAAACAACATAAAGTTATAATTTAGATTGGTTATGACTGTTAAAAATAAACATTGTAAATATACATTTTAGAAGCAAAGTTAACACCTGCACTTGCTGTAAGTTTGAATTATTATTATTTTTTTATTTTTTTTACACATTTTAATTTTTGCATTGTGACCATACGGTACATTTCAGACATTTTGTCACTGCAATTTACACTAGTGTAATTTCTCTAGGCATGCTACCCTACAAATTAAAATACAAATATTGATACAATTATTTTAGCTTTTTTAGATTTTAACTTTACAGTGTGCAAGAATCTAATGCAAGAAGTTACGATTATTTTTCCATCAGTTGCTTCATTTTCACAACACATGCATACATTGATTTACTGATGAAGGAACAACGCTTTTTCTACATGTCTGTGAAGGTTCTCAGTCATCCAGGTCATGGTTCAAAATATCATGGTAAAAGCTCTTTCTCTCTCTCTCTTTCTCTCTGGCTCATTCCCAAACACCAGTCTCTGTATTTTATGTGAAGCGGAAACGAGTCAGTAGCAACTGGACTCGTTTCTTAGTTCTGAAGACGTTTCGCCTTCCATCCAGAAGGCATCATCATCCTTGTCAGAACTGATGAAGCCTTCTGGATGAAAGAGAACCTTCTGGATGAACAGAAACTTTGGGATAACGCTTTTACCATTTTTGTTTTCAATATAGCTTCATTTTTTGACTTATTTTTCTTTTTCAAAATGCAATTGGGCATCTGTATTGGTGTTACTTCTCCCTCAATTTTTCGTTCTTTTTCTCCTTTCTTCTCTTTCTCTTATATTCTGTCCATTTGCCTCACTCCTGTCTGTCTGCTCCCCTCTAAAAAGTGGAGCTGCAGACGTAAAGGCTCGTCTACTGCACTATTTCCCAAAACATTTTTAAAGCTACTGCAAAAAAAAAAAAAAATCTTAGTATTAGCCAGCAATGTCTGTGAATTAACCAACAAGCTAAACCAGTAAGGATGTATATGAATGTTCTTATTTTTTGTCCCTGTTTTTGCTTGCTTGGTGTAACATTAACATTAAAATTCTGGTCAACACAAATTCACAGTTTATAAGCATTATGAATTTATTTATTTATTATTTGAAGTGTGCGCATATTTGAAACACATGACTTCCATAGAAGAACTGTATGAACTGTCCCTTGGCTCCTCCTGTACACTCCACTCATTTCTTTGAAGAAATAAGTGGAGTGCTTTTTGAATGATGGAGCTCATCTGTCAATGACAGTGGAGCTGCTGCTGGCAGTTTGGGGCCAAAGAACAGTACAGATTATATTAACATCAGTCAAGCTGTTGTCAGACTAGTAGGACATAAATAGGACCTTATTGATGCATAATGCAACAACTTTTCATTGTGAGATTTTCTGAATAATAGGATCAGCAAGTGAGTCTGCGCCATACAAAGGCAATATGCCGAAAAAAGACCTGCCAAAATGTAACAGAAATATTGCATCAGAAGAAAAATTAGATGTAGTGTTTGGAGTTTTAAGTGTTTACTTGCACAATATCCAAGACTGACAGTTTTGCAAAGGCAAAAACAAAGGTTTTGACCTAGTCCATGCAGGGAGGTGACACAAACAAAAATCCCAAGAAACCTTGATGCAAAAATTGCACTGTGCTGTTGGATCACTAGTGACCCTGCCACTACTGTGTCTCCCCTCGAGCTTCAGTTCAGTCAAGTTCACAGAGACTCACAAAATACAGGTACAGATAGGAACAAAACCAGTGTGCACCCAAGGACAAAGCCACTTTACTCGCATAAAGTGCCAGTATGTACTGTGCACTGTAATGAAAATAGACCCCTGTGTGCTCTGGATGCCCACTGTGCCCTTTCACCACAGAGTTGACAAACACTTATTTTAGGTAGGGATGGATATCAACGTATACATGTGTGGTAAAATGGGTCTGAATATTGGTCAGTACTGTCATTAACTGAATGGATTAAAAATGCAAGTTCATATCACAGCTGTACATAGAAAACACATAGAATATAATACGTTTGCCACTGTTCTAACCTAACAAAAAATGCAGTGCTCTTTGTGAAGTATGTAAGCTTGAGGTAATCCTCCTCTTTCTTTAAGAATAATCAGTCTTTTCTGTATGAAGAAGACTGACTTTCTGTGCCGCAGGCTTGAGGAGGAAAAGCTGAGGACAGTTCCCCGGAGTCCGGACACCAAGGCCCCCGGGCCTCCACAGCTCATAAACAGATGTGTCCTTGTCCCCAGCCAAGCGTAGCCACTCAAGTGGCAAAGCAGGGGCCCAATAATTGTGAAGAATTGAAAGCTAAATATTGGCTTTATCTCCTCAGTAATAAAAGGGCCATGAAATTGATTTAATGCTGCAGCGCTTCTCTTGGGTGGCTTCTTACAGCGTGAGCACAAAACAATGAGCAGCAGCCATCTATTAATTAACCTACCTAATCCTGCAAAGTTAATCTCTCACCACAACTTTGCCCGCAACTAACTTCCAAGCCAGTGGGTCTACTGGGGGTGTCATGACAATGGCAGCGAGGGGAAGATAGATTCAGACCTTAGGAAAGGAGAGTGGGGGGAGAAGAGGTGGAGAGTGTGAGAGTGCTGCAGCACTGTTCCGCACAGCACCCATTTGGACTGCAAGTAGAACTGCAGGGGCCATCATTAGTGTAGTATCAGAGTCTATTTGTGTTTTTCTGAAAAGAGGTATAGGATATTATTTGAACTGCCGGAATCAGTTCCTGTTGTGTGGCCACTACAGTAGCATAAATGCGGATGATAGTTGTCTTTTTGTTGTCTTACTCTTGTATTCTTTTTCACCGGTCCCCATGCAGCCTTAGTCCTTTATTCTCTCTTGAGCTGTTAAATAGTTGGGGGGAAAAGTGGTATTTCTTTCTCTTCTCCACCTGCCTGCCAGTCGCAGCATGACTGCACCTCACACCCAACATCCATGGTCATATTGTGTCGACAGTTGTGAATTACCTCCTTCTCAGCCGGCTGATGAAAAGCTATGTGTTTTTCTCTTTGGCTCCAGCTCATCTGACCCTGCCCTCTCACCTCCTCCCCCTCCTTCTCACCCTCCCTCCATCCCTCCCGCCCTTTCATCAGTCTTTTGTGTGAGCTTCTCTTCGTGAAGTAGCAGTACAAGACTGGCTCGGAAAAAATAGGTCACCTGCTGGTGCTCCTCTTACCTTCACAACATTCAAAAAATAATCCACTGAGGTGTCCTGTGCCATTTTATAATGTCTAAACCACAGTCTCTATAATATGGTCAAAACCTAGAAGAAACACACACATACATACACAATCAGCTAAAAAAAAAAAGTAAGAAATACTCCAGTTGAGGGAATGTGGAGATCATTTTTTGCTAGTGAGGAAAGCATTTCCTGTGGAGATAATTTTAGGAGGCTGATTAGGCATAGTCAGTGTTGAGCCCAGAGTGAGGAATCTCATCACCACTGCTAATGACATGCCATTCCTGTGCTGAGAGAAGAGCCCAAGCCCTGGGCATGGACTAGCCGCTCTTAGCTACTTTTGCTACTGTGTTCATTAAGGCCAACAATGTAATTACACTTCACAGATACCGCATTACCTTAATTATAGACTGATTATCAAGCTGATATTCGTTGCAACAATCAGATCCTAAAGAACCAGATTTATATTTGCAGGGTTTTAAGATGTTTATTTATTACTTATTTATTAGAGAGCAATAAACAAACAGTTTGGACAGATTTGAGTGTGTGTATAGACATACGTTTAAAGCTAGAAGCTTAAAAAAAATCTGTGTTAGAGGAATATAAATGTTTACATAAGAAGTGAAGACAAGAGCCTTTTTAGTGCTCATATAAGATGGCAGATTGAAATCTCTGCTGAGTGGCAAATCATCCAACAGATGTCTCCATTTGATTGTGTTCTACTGTATATCTTCCACCTGACTAGCCAAACCAAAAATGTATAATATTTTGCCTCTTGCATTACAGTGGATGATTCTGATTCCATGGAACCTCACAATAATTGGGATCAGTCCTGAACAAAGTGCAAGGACGGTCCCTAGAGGTAGGGCTATTATGCCCCCTGTCTCTGCTGCTCAGAAGTGGTTATAGGTTTCATACAAACCATGTGGCATAAACACCCCTCAGAGCCAGATTCTTTTACTAATAAAATCAGGGACTTGATAAATTACAAACACAACCATAGTCGGTTTACTCACACTTTTATTCTGTAGGTGAATACAAATGTGCATTGAGGAATGCCTGAACCCCCAATGAATGGTTAAGCCCTTATAAATTGTCGTTTTTCTAAAACTAATTAAATTTGCAGAAATGAAACCATTTCATTTGTATGTTTGCTGCAAGTCACAGTGACGGCGCACTTGGTTATTTTAAACATCATACTTTTTCTTTCTGCTGTAATATTCAGGGAGTTGCTCAGGGCTCTCTTTTTGTTTCTGTGTGGATCGGTGGGTCTGCAGGGTTTTGAATATCATAGTGGGTTCTGTAAGAGTCTGCTGATAGATGTCGCCCCGACACGAGCCCTCCTTCTCTGACAGCTATAGTTTTATCCTGTAGCTCAGCGCTGGTATCAACACTCTCCTGTAGCTCTGGGATCTACTCATCCATGTACAAGAAGTGATGTATGTGTGTGTATGTGTGTGTATGTGCCTGCAGGCTTCCCAGCTACAGCGTAC
>OMLM01001901.1:0-10241 GCA_900302695.1 Helostoma temminkii | reverse complement strand
ATATATGTGATCGTCCAGTCTGATTTTTATTCCCTCTTCTCTCCTGTGCGCTGCTGTAAGTTTATGATGCTGTGATGGAAGCCTCCCCTTTTTCTGCTGCCTTTCTTCTTCAAGGTGATTGCATGTCTGAGAGATAAAATGGATGAAAGCATTCAGGTGGAAAGCCAATCATATAGAGATCCCCTGCACAGTTTTTTTCATCATAGTACACCTACATGTAATGGATGTAGCAGCCAGTGTGACTGAGCCGAGGCCATGTTTCTTTACACTGGCTCTGTAGTGCTTTCTTCTGCACAGAGCAGCCTGCTGTCTCATGGAGCAGTGTTAAAAATCAATAGGCTCTGACCTTACCTCTGTCAGATACTATGTTGGAGACCACATCAGGACACAGTATGTCATCCACCGTCTCAGTACAAGCACTAGTCAACACTGTGGGCAGCAGTTGAGCATTTGAAACAATATAATTGTAGCCAAAGTCATAACAGCATCTGAACCTTAAGTAATTTGCAAAACATGAAATTTACAACAACATTACTTTCTTCAAGTTTATTACATGTGGTATATTTGCCAAATGCTGTACAGGCATTAATAGTTATGGGAAATGTATTAAAGATCGAAGGTTTATGGCATCACTTATGCTGTAGCACCCACTTTGTCTGTAAATAATCTCTTTGCACTGCTGCTTAGATGATAATGATAATTGATACTCTGCAGTGTCATCAAATCTGAATCTAGTGTAGTCTAGTTTTATGCAGCACAACAATTATGTAGAAACTTTAATGTGTCCAGGCTTTATGTTTATGATCAAATACCCAGAATCAGCGAAGATAATTTTCACTTGTGTAAATACCTTAAGTCAAACCGGCGAACCTGGTCAAAATATAGTGTACAGATTTGGAAAGGTTGCCAGTCTAACTGTAAAATTCCAACATTTCATGTATCCATTTTGAAACTGGGTCAGCTTCTAATATTATAGGTGAAGTTCCTCCTTACAAAGAGTGATTTCTCCCTATGTCAATATTTCAAGTTGTGTAGATGGATTACGTGTTGAGAAACCCATTAATAATTAAGAGGAACCCAAAATATAAGCTGCTCCCTGTTGTGCAGTCAACTGCACTGGCATGAAAATAAGCTGGGATAGAGGAGAAGTGAATGAATGAGGACATGTGCTTATAAAATATGGATACCAGGGAGAGAGCAGTCCAGGAAAATTAACTAGTAAATGCTCATTCATAGGTTTAATGATGCAATTAAAAACCTTAAAAAACTGACACCAAGAATCACTTGGCTTTTCTTTGGAAATACTATACATACTTGTCTAACTCACAGATATTTATAAGTTAAACCATCTATTTTAGGTGGTCTAAAGGCCATTCAGGTATATTTATTGAAGGTCACATGTAAATAACGTTATTATATGCAATGCAGTATGTTATATATAACTGCCCCACATGTATGCTCTGACTCAGTGTTGGTGTCTGTGATGTCATGATCATATAAGATAGCAGTAATTGCCCCCACAGACAATCATCACACACGTATATAAATATAAGACTCATTATCATTCATTACAGGAGAAACAATTACTTTAAGTACATCCCTCTGTGTGTTTGCTGGAGAAGTGGCATAAAATAGAACACCTAGGTAATCTCTAATGGCTGCTCTAACATATGCATGATTTCTTGCCTGCTGGCACAGCTATTCCAGGAGCAACAGCTATGATTAGTGTCCCAGTGGTGATGTTTATTCCCAGTGAGGTTCAACCCAGAATCTCATACAAAGACTTAAAAACAAATCAATCAAAACATAAAACCTGATCAAATAAAATGAGAAGAAATTGTGCTATTGCCATGGTGGAGTTTCTGCTTACTGCCAGTGAAACATTACTGAACTGTATTATTGCTTTGGGCTTCTTGGGATGTTATCTGCTTTTGTAAGTATTTTAGTGCAGAAAAGCAATGAGAAAAGAGCACGCAGGACTTTGAATGTGAACCCATGCCATGATGAATATTTACTTAATGCTTCAGAAGACTAAAGGCACCAGAACACGCTTTGACTGTGGTTATATTAACTTGATATGAGTGCATTATAAGCTGCTAGAGTTGCTTCATGCCAAATTTTATATACTCTGCTGAGCAAATGACTGCAAGATTTTCTCTGGCCTCTGTTGAATCCCAGACCGCAATATTAAGATTTAACATCACTACTGACATAGGTTGGAGGAAAAAGCTGTTTTGTATTCCCTCTAGCTCAGCAGAAGACCAGCATCATACAAACTAACGGGGAGAGTAGCACGCTATCAATGGACTGACTGGCCGACTGGCTCTGGCGTTCAGCTTCAAAGAACCGCCTGCAGGCATCGTTTCTAATGTTGTCTCAGAGTCTGTGTTTTTCTCAAAACTACTGATGCATGAGTGGCTTGGAAAAACAGAAGGGAAACATCAAAAGTGCTTTTGAAGTGCAGGGGTTTTGTCAGACCACAACTAAACGTTTCCACCTGAATCCTGATTGGTTTTTAACCATCATCTGAATCCCAACAACCTTTTGGGGATTATGCTTCTGTCCACACAATATTGTGATACATGTAGTGAATGTGCTTCTCATCTTCAGAAAGAGAGTGATTACTTTACACATGCCAACCAAGCAGTACAATGTGTACAGAGGGGCAGAGCACCTCCTTTATCGCTGGCATGAACAGCCATGTTTTCCTATGAACAGTCTGTGCTTGGCATATTAATCTGCTTCCAAAATAACAGTATCAAAGTGGAATATATGTCTAATTGTATAATCATTCAGCCTGGGAACAAGCAATGTGTGCAGCAATGTGTAGATCTCTCCCTCTTCGCTCACCCATGTCCCTTTCTTTCTGACATATTATCCACATGCATGCATGTATGCAGCATTATGTAACCCCGGGGCCGAGTGTTGCAGTGAGAGAGGTCCTCAGTCGGAGATGTGTAAACAGCTGCACTGTCAGTGCTGGGCACACTTTATCATCACTGCATAACACAAGACCCCAGGCATCTCAGAGACATTGTGAGTGTATGAAGAACATGGAAAATCAGTGACTCTAAGTTACGAAGACTTCTTGTGGGATTCCTGTCACTGCATGTTTGTATGTATCACAAAGTTTCAACATTGTATCCGTAGATGTGTAATCCATGGCTTTGTGATTAAAATAACTGCAGCAAATCACTGTAATTGCGCTATTTTTTGGCCTAACGCTCACTGGGAGAGACAGACATGAGTGTCAGCTCTGTACTCTGGGAAATTACTAGTCTGTCACGCTCCGGCTGACTTCCATCTTTCATCCCTTCAATCCCCGCCACATTGTTTTCTGACTGTCACTTTAGATTGGCCTCACAGTACAGTAAGCCCATATCTAAGTAAGCACATATCTAATTGGAGAGATGAGAGACCCATCTCAAGCACTGTGGTGTCTGAAATGAAACTACTTAAGCACTTAGAAACTCATTAAACTCGCCAACATAGTCCTTTAGCACCACCTAACATTTTCATATAAAGTATGATAATAAGTATTAACATAGGTAAACTGGTATTGAACTACCTGTGTATATTGTTTGAAAGCTAGTTTATCATTAAACTGAAAATCATGTGTCACAGCTAAAATATAATCTGTAAATATGAGCTTCTAAACTGTAAAACAATGGGCCTCAGGTTTTTTTTCCAAAATTTGTCAAAGATCCAAAGTCTTCTTAATTTGGAAGTGCATTTACATGCCCAGCATGTAATAATATTTTTGCAAAATAGTTACCAGCTACAGTTTGGGAAAAGCCCCATTTCCTGTCACAACAGCCCAGTGCACAAAGCCAAGTCACAAAAGGGGTTTTCCGTGTTTGGTGGTGAAAAACTTGGCAAGCCTGCACAAAGTCCTGACCTCAAACTCAGTGCAGCCAGGCCTTATTAAGTAGATTTGCATCCATGTGTTTTATATCTACATTGTGAATTTGTGCATAAAAACCTGTGTGATCAAATCTGAAAAAATATTATCACATGTTTACATTACATTATACTTGACTAAGGTAGTAAAAGCAGGTGTATCAGTAAAGACAAGATGCAAAAAAGTGCAATGGAAACAAAGACTAAATATGTGACTTAATATGTGACATCTGCTGTTTGTGGGCTGTGTGGGAAAATTTCTTTGACTAACACTGTTATTTTGTTGTCCTCATGCTATTGACCATCCACATCATGCAGACATCCTTATACTTTTGCAGGTCAATTACTAGAGGTAGCAGGGTTTTCATGGTTCATTGTGGGATGGACTCTGCTTATTGACCTGCCTGTAATAGTTCACAGCACCTCTCACTGGTGGTAAACTCCTCTGCTCCGCTATAGTAAACCTACATTTTATAGACCCCCTATTTATCAAGTTGTTTTATTTTGAGCTTTAGAGTACTTTTTTCGCTTTATTTGTCATGTGATACAGAGGTGTACCCACACATGTGCCAGCATATACAGACATAGTACACACTACTTTCACACGAGGGGAGGAAGTTAGTGTACTCTGTACACATTTGTCACTCTGGCAGGCAGGTCTCTCATTCTCTGGTTTGGTGGCCTGTTTTCTGCATGAGGGCTGTGCATCTCTCTGTCTGTGCCGCATAGTAACTGTCAGATCTAGACCATGATTTATGCAAATTGGCAGGCAAGGGCTTGTGGGTCAGCCACTATATGTGGTAAGACCAGCAGTGGGATAGTGTACAAAGGCAAGTTGACAAGGCAGGAATACTGTAGCAGTACCAAAGAAAAGATAAATGCTGAAACTAAAATAGTATGAAACAAAATGTTTGGGGGTGATAATAATTTATGCTAATAATATTAAATTATTAGCATAAATTGGCTGAAAAACACACTTAAAATATAAAATTCAACTGCATCACAATGTTTTTATGATGTAATACTGTATCATTTCACATAAACTCACCATTAATTTGATTACATGCTTTAAAATAGATACTTCTGGTAGCTACAGTAAATGGCATCAATTTTAGCACCAGTGATATACAATGCATTATGAAAAAAAGTACAAATAGCTGGAAATAGAAATGGAAATAAGGGCATTACCAAAGTCTCACATACCAGAAAGAATGGATCCACGACTATGGTAAAGGAAATTAGTCTTTACGTCAACATCTTCAAGTACAAAGCACCAATATAAAGCACTCATAACAGCAGAATAAATATTACAGACTAAATGGTTTTCCATTTCAAAACAAAAAATATATAGATTTATTAGACCTGCTGCAAAGCTATGGACTTAAATATTTCATAGATTAGTCTTTCACAATTAAACACCAGCTCACTTTGTTCCTCTAACACTTATGTGATGATTACTTGTGTGCAGTCTGACACTTTCCATACAACACTTAAAAGGACATAACTGATCAGCAATCTACACCGATCAGCTCTGCCATGAATTCTACATTTACAAAGTTATAATTCTTCAGTTTTTAGGTAATAATTCTACTACATGTGTCTTATTCAACCTGTCCAGGGTGTACCCCGCCTCTCCCCCGTATGCCAGCTGGGATAGGCTCCAGCACACCGCGACCCCTACCGGGACTAAGCAGTTCAGAAAATGGATGGATGGATGGATGGATGTGTATTATTAAGGTCATTGTGAGCGGTGGAGTCGTACTGGAGTACGTTATGATAAGAGGTGTCTCTAATGTTTTGGACCAGGGAGGCCAAGACATTAGAGACACGTCTTAGAGCTGTTGTATCGGATTGCATTAGGTTAGATGATCATATTTTATGCCTGATCTGTTTTAACTGGGCTAATGCAGGAGTTTCCCTTGTCACTGTGTGTAGCAGGCGAACACACAACATCAACACATCATCTCAATACAGCCACACTAAACTTTGACTGTTGCAGAAATGCAGAAAGATTTTGACAATGATTTTAACAAAGTGGCTAAATCTAAAAAAAAAATCCTATTTAACTAAGTCCACACACTAATCAGGGAGGAATACTAGGAGCAGTCCTCTTCTCCATGCCTTCTCTCACTCTACAGTTTCCCATGATGTCCTCACAGCCTGGATCAAGTTGGGTTGTTACTGCCACAGCTCAGGTTTGCAACGGCATCATCCTACTCTTCTACCACCAGTATCTCTCCTTCTTTACCATCAGAAATCAATTTCCTGATAAGTCTATGAGGTTGATTCCACCTTTAAGCTTAAACCAGCCCTTGTGAATTGTCTTTTGCAATGCTTAAACCCCAACCTATCCCCCATTAATTGTTTTGTGCATTGTCTAACTTCAATATATCCTCAGAGCTAAAAGAGCAGAGGCAGAGTTACTGGATGAGAAACAGTCTTTGACACAAGAACCCTTACCTGCTTCACTGTGCCTCTATTATCATACATCATATACCATAATAAATGTATTAAGTTATATTAAAATGGTTTGGGGTATTTAAGATAAAGTTAGATAAGCATCATCTCTTGAGTGATTTGAAATATAAGAGGTACATGATAAGCTGTGGCTTTAGCCTTTTCAGTGAATTATTCACAATATCAAATTAAAGCCTCCATGATAGTTTTCTCATATATTATTCCTGTAATGTAGCATATATAGTATATGTGATAATAATTAGAAATGTATTCAAATTCTTAACTTTTTGGTGTTTTGGATTTTCAAAACACGTAAATGGATAGAAAAATTACTAAAAGTAATCCTGGTAACTGAAGAGCTGCACAGTCCTCAGTTAAATTATGTATGTTGTCATGTTCATCCCTCTTCCCTCCATTTCCACCAAACACACAGTAGTTATTGAACTATGTTAATGAGAACTGTCTTTGATATCTAATCAAGAAAAAATATTTTAAAATGAAATATTTTGAAAATGTCCCACAGATCCATGTCATATTGTGGGTAAGAATGTGTCATCCGCATCTCGTGATACAGTTTGTCTGTTTTAACGGCTGGGTGCTTGTGCTTTGTGGCTCTGTTTGATTAGTGTGAATACATTAGGTCTGTGTGCGATCTTGCTACCTGGCAGGGGTTAGAGTTTTGCAGGACTGCACAGCAGCACTGCCAGCTCTGCTCTAATGACCCTGCCAGGCTGACACAACGCTCCCACCTGGGGGACCACTGTGGCTATTCAGTAACAGATGGAGGGCTGCTGTGACAGGGGAGCTGGGCTGGATTATAGCAGGCTAACAGAGCAACCATTAGACCAGCCAATCTGCCAGCAAGTCAACATGCCTTTGTGTTGGCTCTATACCTTTGCCTGGTAAGTAATGTACTAGTGTGACTGGACACATTGTCAAAACACTAAGTAGATGTTTACTCCATCATCATTGCTCCAGAGATTCTGTTTGGAAATAGTTACATGCTGCTTTAGCCATTGTTTCTGTGAAATTCTTCCTTCCAAAACACCTGTATACACACTTCCGTTGAAGGCTTGATGAGTTGTAAACTAAAAGATAGGTTTCTAAGGCAGGAGACACTAAAAGTAAGCATAACCTATGGCCCATGTTAATGCTGTTAAGACGTATTAGTTTATTTACTGGGATAAGTGGGATAAAAAACAGATGGAAATATTTTTGGCATTATCTAGCGTGGATGCAAGCCATACTATGCACCAGTGAACAAAGGTAACAACAGGGGAAGGGATTATTTTATGGGACCTTTGAGATTTCATGTCAGACTGGTGATGTGCGTCAACACAAGATAAAGACATTTTTTATCACAGCGTGCCAGTTAACATGCAGCTTTTGACTTTGGATACAAGCTTTCAAGCTTGTGTACTGCCCTTTCTTGTATTCGGATGTGTTGATCAGAGAATTCATCTGAAGCCATTAGATCCCAATCATGTGTCGACTTCAACTCTTGCCTCTGATGACCAACGCTGCTCCTGTGTTTCCGTCAGCAGAAAAGAAAACTCTTTGGTCTGGTTTGTGTTAGTGATATAATCGTTAATAAATGAAAGCTCTTCCATCACACACCCTAAGGCAAAGGATGGAGGCTGGCTGGGGAATGAATGTGACAGTTCTCATAAAAAGAGTGAAGGGAGGGAGAGACAGGAAAGAAAGATTAAAGGCAGCCAAGAAGGGGAGAAGAAGGGAATAGACACCGCCCTTACTGTCCACATGCTGTCCAGAAATACTTGAATCTAATAGGGGACAAGCATGCACAACCTTCTGAAGGTTGTACAAGCAATTATGCCACTTAGGAGTCTTTGATGGGCAAGGTCGTATTGGCAAACAGACACGAGGAGCATTATAATACAATGTTATGTATTCCGTGTGACATAAACCCCTTTATCTAGACAGTATCAGTGTTCTGTGTCACTGACAACTTTGTGTTCAGAGTGACCTAAACTCCTCTATAGTGCTACCTATGCTAGGGTGGGTGTGGTACCAAAATAGACCCCAGATGTTGAATTGGTTCAAATTTGACTCTTTAAAGTGTGTATTGTGTCAGATGTTCCATGCTTGTTCATACACTCCAGTTCCCATATATGACTTGTTGGGGATGGGGAAAAGCGCGTGAGAGAGAGAGAGACAGATTTCGCTCAAACCCTAGAAGGGAGCTCCTACGAGCCGATAACAAAAGCAGATGTGATGGGAGGACTTGATGTTACAGTTTGCTGGATGTTTCTGGTGTTCATTTCATTCACTCCATGCAAGCTGTGCTCTGTTGTCAGGGGAGCAGTTAGCTTGTGTGCATGTGTGTGCATGTGTGTGTGTGTGTGTGTGGTAGAACAGTGCACACCTGAGCTCCTTAGTATCAGAGGAAAAATGGTTGCCATGGACACAGGAGATTATTATAGGATGCAAACAGTTTCATCTGCAAGCATGCTGGAAATGACACCAGTCATTAACACCAGTGAAAAGGAAAACTTAAGCCACTAAATAATGCTCACAGACATGGACTGATTCATTTAGTCCAAATGTATGTGTGAATATCAGTGCAGTTTGTTAATTTAAGTTAATAAAAAAAATATACTTTTCTTCCTGTATAAGCTTAGTTGATTATAATAACATATAATTACAATGTGATCCCTCATATAAGCCTCCTTTTCAGTGCCAATTCAATCTGGTGCCAATTCAGGCTTGTGGCATGTTTTCTTGGGTGTGGCATAAATCTACAAACTGTTTTAGTAAGCACAGTACTTAAGTAATAATATGAATGGGAACAGGTTCACATATGACAGAAGGGAGATTTCAAATCCCAGTCAAATCATACTAATGAAGACTGTGTCTGACATATGGTTGGTTATTCTCTGAGAATACAGTATATTCGTCTTCCCATGCTGCTAGCCTTCGTAGTTTGATACCATTTCGTTACACTTTAAGCAGACAACCTGCTCCTCCTCCATAGCCAAAGTCAGCATCAAATGTTTGAATGGTGCCAAACTACATAACTTGACACCAGAGTACAGAGTGTGTTCTGACACTTTGCACCAGGGGACAGATATATTAAAGAAACTGTGTCAAATCTGGAAACTCTCCATTTTCCAGCCGGTTCAGTGACTGTGAGTAAACAGTTAACAATAAGAGGAGACTGTTCCAACCAACAGAAGGCTCTGTGTAATGTTTTTGGAGCATATAATATCTATGAGATCTTGAGGTTAACGATACAAAGACAAGCATAATTACAGCTAATTAAGCTGGAAGCCATCTTCAACTACTGCCTCCCACACACTTAAATTATGGCAACCACACAAGGTGTCTGGTTGGGAGGAATAACAGTACATGCAGAATTAAAGCTCCACAGGTTTACATTTCATACATTTGTATTGTATTATGTTGTTTTTGATGTTTTTGGTGCTTGTTTTTTTTAAGTGCAAAAGCTACACCCTCTCTGCAGTTTTACCTTTGTGGACTCATTTCCCTCAGTCATCAGTCTCTGGTCTCTAAGAACAGTCCTGTCCCTCTGTCCACACCATGCCTCCCTCCTTTCACCCCACCACTGTCTCCATCTTATTACAGCTCCACCCTCCATCTGCTTCTTTCCCTCTATCTACCCCTGAACTTTCTCTCTGCTGGTAGACACAGCGTCAGCGTGGGATGAGATTAGTTCAGCATGTCAGACTCATGGGAAAACCACTGAATATATAGTTAAATATTTTTTACAGTACAGTCTTTTTCTTTCTTTCTTTCTTTCTTTCTGTCCTAATTTATGTGGTTAATCTTTTGGGGTTCCTATTTTTGGGGTCAGGATTATTTCCCCCTAAATTTAAGTACATCACATCACACATTTCAGCCAG
>OMLM01001899.1:1088-13879 GCA_900302695.1 Helostoma temminkii | reverse complement strand
GACATTGATCAGTCTCTGACTGAACGTGCTCCTCTGTCCAGTCAGAACACTGTGAAGAGGGTGGGAGGGATTGTCCAGAATCGAGAGGAGTTTGGACAACATCCTTCTCTCTGCTACAGTGTGAAGAGGGTCCAGTTCCACGCCCAGAGCAGAACCAGCCCTCCTGATTAATTTGTCCAACCTGTTTGTGTCTGCAGCTTTCATGGTCTTGCCCCAGCAGACCACAGCATAAAAGATGACACTGGCCACCACAGACTCATAGAACATGCGCAGCATGGTGCTACAGACGTTAAAAGACCTGAGCCTCCTCAAAAAATACAGTCTGCTCTGGGCTTTTTTGTAGGTCGCTGCAGAGTGTGGTGTCCAGTCCAGTTTATTGTCTAGGTGGACTCCCAGGTATTTGTATTCTGGTACCATCTCCACCTGCTCCCCCTGTATAGAAAGAGGGGTGGCAGGAGTTCTGGACTTGGTGAAGTCCACAACCAGTTCTTTAGTTTTACTGATGTTGAGCTGGAGATGGTTCAGCCCACACCAGTCCACAAAACTGTTCACCACTCTCTGGTACTCCGTGATGTCTCCCCCCTGAATACAACCTACAACAGCAGAGTCATCAGAGAACTTCTGAAGGTGGCAGGACTCTGAGTTGTACTTAAAGTCTGAGGTGTACAGGGTGAAGAGGAAGGGGGACAGAACTGTCCCCTGAGGAGCTCCTGTGCTGCAGACCACAGTGTCAGACACACAGTTCTGCAGGCGGACATACTGGGGGCGGTCAGTGAGGTAGTCCAGTGAGGTAGTCCATGATCCACCGAACCATAGATCTTCTGTTGGTGCCTGATCCTGCTTCCTACAGCTGTGCACTGCTCCTTTAGAAACCTTTGGTTTAGAGTGAGAGAGTGACTCATTGCTCAAAATAATACTTCCACTTTTCATACTATGAAAATGGCACAGCCATATTTATAACAGCTGAACAGTGGCTCTAAAGTGATTTACTGAAACAAGCGTCTGGTGCATTGACTCAACTCAGCCCCATTTTTTCTTTGTTGTTATTTTTCCACTGTATTCTACTCATTGCTGCACTTTTATTAGTACGAAGCAAGGACACAAAGGAAGGATACTGCTTTAGCCACTTGGTGTCGGTATATCACAATATGTTGTTCTTTGCAAACAGTCCTGAAACCACACAAGGCACAACTCAAACATCCTGCTGCCGAGGTTTGTCTTAATCAAATATTGGTGAAGTAGTGGAGAACTTCACCAGACAGCAACAGTGTGCATTTCTAGTTGGCTGTAAACTGAGACTGCTTCTTTTTTATGGTGCAGTGCTGGACTCTATTCAAAGAACCATACTTTACCCTTTTTTAACAAACTGCACCACACATAGTTACTTTGTTAACAACCACTCACAAACACAGAGTAGACTTCGTCTGAAAAGTTGTTTTTATTAAGGCTCAAAGCGGGGTTAATGGTGTCATCACATGAACAGCAGTGAAGGAAACAGACTGATGAATTTTTGTGGACACAGAACTGCAGCGGATCTCAGAGGAGCCATTATCTCGCATTTCACATTCCTCAATGTTACATAATCACGTCTCCTGACTCCAGATCTCTGTCTGTCTGCCTCCATGGCCCAGTCCTGCACATCACATGCTCTCATGTCGAGAGAAGACTTCTACTGCGGGAAGTTTTCATACTACAAATTTGGAATGCCTATTATGCATTATCCAGGTACGATGTTACATGCATTCTCTGCATTGGCTGATGTGAAAAATAAACATTGCATTACTTTAAAATACAGCCTGTATTAATCAGGTACAAAGGATATACTGGTTCTTACAGGTACTTAAATGTGGGTAGAGTGGAAAAGGGTACAGTACTGTATCCTGTAGGTTCCAGTATTTATAATTCTCTGAAGAATAATATTTATTTATTCTTCTGAAGTATCCAGTTTTAATTCAGTTGTTCCCATATCTTGTTTTCACCAGTAAGAACCAGTCAAAATTGTATTAGTACATCATTTAAACAGGGAAGACTGGATTTTAAAGTGTAACAGAAATGTTAGTAAGCTAGTATGGACAGAACTGGTGTTCTGTTCACATGAACAACTTGACAATCTTGGGCTTGAACATGTTCAACTTGCTGTCCTCCATCAGTGTCACACTCTCCTGGGCTCCCAGGATGGTCTGGTGGGCGTCGTCGAAGAGCTCCTTCCCAATGGCAGCTTGCACTCTGTCCCTCCATGCGCTCAGCTTGGGTCTCTCCTTGAACACGTCCAGACCGGAACCCACAGGCTATAAGTGCGACAGAGGACAAGATCAGGACTGGTGACGTGGACTGAACCAATGGTTCTGACTACTGAACTGTATTTTTCCTCATTAGTGCTACAATGGTTTCTGTCCCCTGCAGTATAAAGGAAAATATACTGCTTCTGTGGTTTAGAATTAGTGGATTTCTGTCTTTCTACTTTGAACTGGTAACAGAAACAATCAGTGCAGACTAAACACAGGAAGCTGCTCTCTCAGCTTTGTTAACAACACTTCTTCGCACAGAGCTGTCTAAATGTTATGTCACATTCTGACACTATACATTTGACTTGCAAGCTATAAAGTCCATAAATGTTGCAGATACTGTTCACAGTATGTAGAAGCCAAAAGCAGAAACCACTGCTGAATGTGTGACCTTTCCTCAGGCAACACTGCATGAGAGAGTCATTCTACTGTGATGAATATATTGCAGCTACATGGACGTAGAATAGCTTAACATTGTCTGCTGCTGCATGCAGAACCTGAAACTCTGTTATGCAAGAAGGAAGCCAAACATTAAGTCTAACTATTGCTCACTATCAGTCCTCTAAGTTTAGTCCTCTGCTTACCTGCATGATCTCCACAATGGCCACCAAGTCTGCCAGTGAGATGTGATCTCCTGCAATGAAGGGCTTGTCCTGGATGAACTTTTCTTCAATGAGTTTCAGGGACTCGTTCAGATCCTCCAGGGCCGCGTCCAGCTTTTCCTGTGGGACCTCCATGCCCAGAGCCTTGGGAATCATAAGCTACAGCACAAACACAAAGACCTAGATTTGAATCTGGGATGTGAAATAAAACACTGTTCAACTCTGTCAGTGAGCTTGTTTTTGATACAAAGTCATGTTCAAACACTGACACTGAGCACAAAGTGTGATGTAGGGTGTTTAAAAAAACATGCAGCATTTAAATGGTTTCCTGAGATAGACCGAGGATAGCAGAAGTCAGAGGGTTCAGCTCGCAAGCAACTGATCTTCTTGTGTTCTCTTGTGCTGCCGTCAGAGGGAAGGTTAACTCTTCCCCGACAAACCCTCACACTGACACAGGAGACACAGGAGTTTACAATATTTGAAATTCAATGTCGCAATTAGCATATTGCATCTTTTTAAAGGGCTAGTACACACATTTTACATGTGTTCAGTTTACTGGTCTGACAAAATAAATCACCAGTTATCTGGGAGAATATTGGGTTGCATCATGGGAAATTAGGTCTAGGTTTTATGTAAGGCTGACCCATAATTGGCTGTGGGGTTGTATTCTTTCATTTGTCTTTCATTAATCGACCTGAAACCCCCACCTGAAGCCAGACTCACTGAACAACACTGCAGAGATACAGAGGCTCACCCCTCTGACCAATCAGAGAATTCCAACAGTTTCTACATTTGCAGCTGCAGGTTAGTAGCAGAGTATAGCAGAGTAGGGGGAAATAGGGCTGGGCAGAGCAGAGCAGATTCATTTTGTGCCTCATGGTAGTGCTAGCTTTATTGTAGCTTTAATAAATTGCTAAATTAAATCACTGCAATGCAACTTAACTACAGTGCTAAAAATGATTTATCTATAATACTATTATCAGCATTGCAGCATTAAGATGACATGCAGTAGGGCCGGTTTGACACAACTGAAGCATGAGTGAAAAAAAGGCTGAGTTTGAGAAAACTCACAGCCCCTGACAAGTTTTAACTGCAACTGTCATTTCAAACTCTGTTGTGACAATCACCAGATAAAATGTGCAGTGTGTATCTTTCTGCTGTTTTCGTGTGCTTTTTCTTTCTATTTCTCTTTTTCCAAACTGGAAAAAATGTTTTGCTGAGGAGGTTTATGCATTAAAAGAAACAGATGTTTCAGTATTATTTTGCGGTCAATTGCTAATACAAGCAGGCATTTATACTGTTCAGTAGGGGTGTAATGGCTGTCACAGACGTCGCAATAATAATGTCCACAGTGTCATGTTGTGGTTCTAGAAGACGGAACTGAAAAAAGGCATTCAGGGGTAGCACAGACTTTAGATTGTCTGTGCATCAAAAACACACCATAACTCTGAGTTGTTCCTGCAATTATCACTGCAAGTCAATGATCACAAGACAACACCATGTGAAGGGTCCACCTCCACCTGCTCTGCTCTCATACAGTTTCTCTTATCCATTTTTTCTGGAGCAACTGCTGTTGAATCATAGACACACTGAAGCTGTGACCACCAGTCACAACTTGTTTTTAATGACATAAAATGATCGACCTGCTGAAAGAAATCAGACTCTAGTCAAACATATTAGTCATGTGTGCAAAGAGGTTTCTCTGTGTTCCGTGTACAACTCTGACATTATCCCCTAATTATTGTGTCTGTTACTTTCAGGATGTGTACAGAAGTATTACAGTTAAATGAGCAGGATACAACAGAAAGGTGTTACATGGGGACCAGTGGCAGAGAAGTGAAAACAAGCCCAGACATATCAAACTGCACACAGCAGAACCAACAGAAAGCAGCAGGAAACCTCCATCAGCAGGTTTTCCTCTCAGCTGATCTCACTCATAGATTAAGGGAAAACTTGAACAACTGGGAGACTGTGACAGGTATTATAAGGGTAAAAGGTAAGGTAAATAAAGGTAAATAGCTGGGTGTGGCACAGCAGCTTAAAGAGCATACCCGGAGCCAGAACACCTTGGATCCGTGCGGACGGATGGCACTGTGCTGCCACGACAGATACTCATTGATCCGAGCGCGCTGCTGAAGGTCAGCTGGGTACCAGAAGTCTGGGGTCTTGAACTTCTCTGCCAGATACAGCAGGATGGCAACGCTGCAGAGGCAAACACCACAAATCACTGCTCCACACACAGAACACATGGTTTTCTGGAGCTCACTCACTGATGCATGTTTCAGTCCTCACCTCTCAGCCAGGCAGAAACCTCCATCTCGCAGAGCAGGGACTTTTCTCAACAAGCTGATCTTCCCAAACTCTTCTCCATACTGCTCAGCTGAAAGCAACACAGTCAACAGCAGCAACAGGACTCAGTCTGGAATCATCTTAACTTTGTTAAGTGAAAAACATGTAAAAATACCTTTATAGCACTGCTTTCTAAAGACAGCTAGATGTTAACAGTAGTAACTAGAAGACGTCTTTTACTACTAAGTTTGGCGGCTATGAGTGATCACGTCTTTTCCTTGGTGTGCTTGTGAACGTGAACTCACCGTCAAACAGAGTGATCTTCTTAAAGTCGAAGGGGATGTTGTTCTTCTTAGCGAACATATACACTGAGCGGCAGGGCTGAGAGTACAGGTCCAGGTAGAGCTCTACGGCCATGGCTGTCACTGGCACTTCCAGTTCTGATACTGCTTCTTCCTCACAGTTCTGCTACAAGTAGGCTGCAGAGACCAAAGATAGTGTATTCAACTAGATGACTCACACCCCTCCCAATCCAGCGACTCTCACAGGGTCGATTCATTCCATCAACGGCGCCACCAAGTGGTCGTGTGTGGGAGTTGTCGTGGCCGAGTGGTTAAGGCGATGGACTAGAAATCCATTGGGGTCTCCCCGCGCAGGTTCGAATCCTGCCGACAACGCATAACTTTACCATTTCTCTATTTTGCTGTTCATATGTATGGAGAATGATAAGTAAATTAATACAATATACATAATACATAAATAATAACTATATGCTGACAAGTCTATATCAGAATAATTCATTTTCTATCTGTCTGTTAGGTGTCAATGGGACAACCCCACAGCTGAAAAGAGTTTATGAAACAGAAGTTGTAGTGGGGGATCTACAACTTTCAGATCCCACTTTCACTCTCATTAACCAAAGTACATCTTCTAACATGGACATACATTTTCATAAAAGGTCCTCCAGCAGAAAGTACTGTTACCACTACTCAAAATCCATCCTGGCGCTCTAAAGTGAAGGCCTAAAGTGTGCAATGAAGCTGCATAATTAAGAAATAAATACAGTTCAAAGAAAAGTTGTATTATAAAATGTGCTCCCCAGTGCACTCAGAGACTGTCTGTAGTGTGAGCAATGTCAGAATCAGGCACAGTTATGAATAATCAAGTTATGTATCTTATTTTTAGTATGGTTAAAACAGAAAAAAATAATGTAATTCAATAATACTAAAGTATTATAAAATGATAATGTATGCCAAAAAAATACTCTAATGACCTGCCAGGGCACCAGAATGTCCAGATACTGCCCTGCGAAAAACAGGTCGACTGAGGAGAACAAACAAGCCTCAGCTTGTCCTCATACATCGACCTCTGTACACTGCTAAACACAATAGAACAAATAGATCATCATTTCTACCAAGTCAAAGCAATAATTAACCACAGCTCCAACAAGGTTTTAGCTAATTTAACTTCTTGTGTGTGTGTGTGCCCACAGCCTGATATATGTTCCTCTTCTGTGTCACAAAGCTCAGTTATTGTCCAATGATTCAAACCTCACTAAGGATGTGGTGTCCAGACTGCCCTGCTTCCAGACTGTCTAAGATAAGGGGGAATAGCTAATGATGGATGGATGCTTTAATGGCACTGCTTGCAAGTACATGATCGGCTTGACTAATACCTGCTGGTTCGCCACTGAGTTACATAAATATTGCTGGCAGCAGTGAGTCCTCTTGTTCCATGTCCGCAGTCTGTCCAGCAGTGTGAAAGTTGAACCAGTTATCAGACAGGGAGGTGGAGAGCACTGGGTGGAAGGTGACTTCTCTGTGTTTGTGGTTACAGTACACATGAAGGCTCATGTCATCAAACCAAAGTTATATAAATATTAAACCCAATATTATCTAAACGTAGAGAGCGGTTGTTCTTTGGCTTTGTGAATATGTTCATATTGGATTATAATCAAGATGATTAGATGATTAGATGTACTTTAACAAATACACCATGGATTAGTCAGGATGTCGAAACTGTGGAAAACAGAAGTTGACTTGAACAGAAGAAGAAATGGTGCATTTCTTTTTTTTTTTTTTTGCTGAACGAATACTAAAATGTATGAGACAATGCGACCCCTGCAGGCGCTGTGCTGTATTACATCTGTATCTCTGCTTCAGACTGTCGCCCTTCGATAGCTCAGTTGGTAGAGCGGAGGACTGTAGGCTATGGAATCCTTAGGTCGCTGGTTTGAATCTGGCTCGAAGGTGTTGCTCTTATTGTGAGGTTGCTGAAGTCTCGCGTTGCTTTAATAAGACTTGGGGACCTGCGCTGTGAAGAGGTTGTGTCTACATTGGACGCTGCTGAAGGATATTTAGTTTTAGTTCATGGACTGGTGGTTACCAGTTTTTCTTTTTTCCATGTTGCTGGGTTTATGTTGACCTTTACAAAAACAAATCCAATTAAGTTTTATATTATCTTGAGATATTTTTACTTTTGACTATTTACATTTTCTGTTAATGCATACTTCATTACATTTCAGAGGCAAATACTGTCCTTCTCCTCCATTTATTTGATAGGTAGTTACTAGTATCAGAATAATAATATGATTACAGTATAACCCAAAAGCATGTAGTTAGATTTACGAGATTCAAAATATATGAATATATCATCAAAAACAGGCAAAATAAATCATTAAAGTACTGAACTCATGTGAAATGAGCCGTTCTGTATAAAGAGTACTTTACATTTGGTACTAGTAGTATTTTTGAGCTAATACTTTTGTACTTTTACTTAAGTAAAATTTTTAATACAGGACTTTTACTTTCAACAGAGTATTTGTACATTGTAGTATTACTCTTTTCACTTAGGTAAATGATCTGAGTACTTATTCCACTACTGCAATAGTCAAAGTGCTACTGTCATGACAGAAAACACTGAAGGAAATCTGCATTTACACCAAAATGACACAAAAACACGAAAGCAGACATATGGAGTTATTTAAAGTACTTATTAGATTTAATATTATTCATGTATTTAAGTATCAAAATGAAGGCAAACACACATTTCAGACTGAAAAGCTAAAATAACAGCTCAATCTCAATCTCTATCACACAATCTTTTAAACATCAACCATCCACAGTAATTAATACATGTCTTCAGTAGTGGAGACACAGAGTCCAGACCAGCTCCTCTATGTCTTCAGTGAAAACAGTAGTTCAGTTTCACTGTTGTGTACAGGAGAGGCTGAGGGACGACACACTAACTGATCTTTACTTCTAAACTAATCTGTCTGTGGCTTCTTCTTGCAGGACTGAGACCGTGAGATGCACCAGAAACGTCATCCTTCACAAGAAGCTCATGACAGTTCTCTTCTTCCCAACCTGGTGAGGCTCCAGTGCGTGGAACAGAAGAACAATCCTGTCAATCAAGATCAAACTGTCAATCATCTTCTCAGTGTACTGACATAATGCAAGTGACTTCTATTATTCATCTCTTCCTGTGAGATACAGTTAGGTCCATCATATTTTTGGCTGCTCAGCTGCTCCAGCTGTGCACAGGGAAGCAGATCAGAGGTCTAGAACTGATTTTAAGTGTTGCAACCATCATTAGGCTGAAAACCTCAAACAGATCCATCAGAGAGAACAAAGAAACAGCAAAAGGCTGGTGAGCAACTGTGATGGGTGACAGAAAAAACCTTCTATAGCAAGATGCAGCCACTGTTCTCCGCATCACGCTTTTAATTATGTTCAGGTTGTCTCATTGCTAATAGTGTGGCATGAGTGCAGGCAGAACTCACCTGTCCTCAGTCAGACCAAGTGCTGTGGTCAGAAACTGGAAGATCTTGGCACTGTGCTCCTTGTTCTTTTCAGCGGTGTCGGTCACACCGATAGCAGACACTGTCAGGATCACACATGGAGAGCAAGAGCCCGCTATCATCATCGGCAGCCCGGGCTTCACCACTATGTTCATCCTCTGAAGAAGAGCACAACAACATAAGAGGCTAGTGAAGAGGTGAGACAGGGAGGGAAGAGTGAGCGTAATGCACAGAGAAAATCTGTTAAATAAAGAGCAAGTGAGGAAATGTATTGATCAGCCGCACCTCGTTCAAGCATGTGAGAGAATCTGTTCTAAACAAATACTTTTAAATAAGTTGTTTATTTCTACTTTTTTATTTTGTGTATTTCTGCTTTATTATAAACCCTGTTACTCCTGCTGTCACTCACACACCCACATGTGAATCATGTGAAGCAGCGGTGCTACAGCAGCTCTGGAGGACACAGTATCCTAGAGGTGGAAAAGAACACTCACTTCCTCTGGTTTTCCCAGAGCTGCCGCGGTGCAGGAGCACAGCTTCTTCACGAAGTCCTCAGAGAAGGAGCTGGCCGCCAAGTTGCTCTGTAGCTCGACAAACGGCATCTTAATATGAATACTGTTCTGGACTCGGATCCAAACTCTTTACGAAGACGAGGTCGAAAGACCAGCGACGTCACAGGTACATAAAACATCTTCCGGTTGACACTTTCAAAATACGTGCGGTGCGTTAAAATGATTACGTCAAATTACCACTGCCACTGTGTTTTAGTGGTTTGAAATGAAGAGTGACTTTTTAAAATTTTAGTTGACAGTTTTTTTGTCCAATTATCTTTGAGAACCAGACTGTGCGCTGGTTCTCAAAGGGAGTGAAGCGTTTAACCAGTAGTACAATAGCAAAACCAACCTGTTGATTCTCATAGCGAATGTTTTTTCTCTAATGTAAGTAAATATATTATTGGAAATCACTTTCAATGTTTAGTCTGGTTCTTAAGTGGTGGTCTCACTAGCGCCCCCTGAGGCCGGAGGTCGCTGCTGCCTGATAGAGAGGAACAAGGCTTCCACTTCTCCTTAACAGTCCCTTCTATTTTTTGGTGATAATGTTATTCTGAATTCTGAAATATTTTAACCCCAACCAGTTATTAAAACTGTATTTTCTAATTTTTAATCAACTACTTATTTCAGATCAATGTCTGAGTTTAATGAAAGATGTCCATCATATCTTTAGTTTTCTTCATGTTTCCTGCAGTATGCATTTAACTAGTAATAACTAGTAGAAAACCACAACATGGAAGTACTTAAGTAAAGTACAAGTATCTTAGTTTCATGCTTTTACATAACATAAGTAAATGTGCCAAGATACTTCTACCACAGGTAAAACCAAGTATGATCAATATTAGTGAAGTGCAGTTTGTGGTTAAAAACTTGAAATAAACTGAAATAAAGACAACAAGAACGTGTGAGTACATAATTTATTAAAGATCACTGTACATTACCAAAAATATTTCAGTCCTTAGTCAACAAAACAAACAGAGCCAACACTGTCTGAGATCCAGCGTCCAGATTTCTGAACTATGGCGTCTTCATCAAGTATGATACTCAGATATGACCATTATGACAGCTGACACCCATCCTTCTTCATACCAGGGAGGTCAAACCTACAGAAAGACAGCAAGAAAATATAATAAATAGTTTTAAGGACAGTGCTGTAGCTCATGTTAATACATTTATCATTTACATATAGACAGACTCAGTTTTAGCAGTTAAAAGTGAAATACAAGAGAACCAAGAGAACAGAGACTCTTTGACTCTGAGAACATGATGTCACCAGCCACACCACTCACCATGGGAGTACTTGCACTGTTTGAGAGCTTCGTTAAAGCCTTCGCATAAACTCAGATCAGTCTGGTTTGTGGCACAGTCCAGAAACTGTCTGACCTCAAAGTGACAGGGGCCTGGCTGGGCTGGAGCAGGCCGGGGGGGCTCCTGGAGTCACACCAAAAAGTAGTGAAAGCTCAGTTTTTGGGACAATGCTTTATTTTAAGTCACTTCCTGTTTGGCATACTAACACCTCCTACCTGGTGTGTAGGCTTGGCTGGCTCTGTGCTGCTGCTGCTGCTGCCACCACTGAACGCTCCTGTCAGGGCGCTGCCAACAACATGGCCCACAGCTGACCCTACTGCCACCCCCGCAGCCGTAGTAGCCATCTGGGCCATGAGGCCTGGCCCCTGGGACTGAGCTGGAGCCGGGGCCAAAGAGGCAGGAGGTGGATGAGCGGGAGCTGGAGCATGGGATGGAGCTGGGCTACAAACAGAACAACAGTCCAGCTCTTGAACATTACAGCAGCTTAAAGGAACAATAAACAATCTACTTTGTAGGTCAAAACTTCAATATTATACTAAATTTGTAGATATATAATGTTGTTAATTTATGTTTTTATTAGCCTCATTGACAGAGAAAATCCCTGCTCACATATTTAGTCTCGGCTCCATGACTGCAGTGAAACCAACCAGTTTATAACACAACTTATGGCATGTGCACCCTGGAGAAATATCAATCAGCTGATTGATCCTCAAATAAATAATCACATGTCAGAGTGGATGAGCTGCTGACTGACTGTCCAGTAGGATAGGTTCTCAGTCAGTGTTGCAAGCGTGTGGAAAGCCTCCACATACCTCCAGAACTGAGCCCTGTAATCATTTAGCTGCAGTTCACCATTATTAGATGGAACTGTGTGAGCTTCATGGTGGAGGTTCCAGTGGGATCATCCTCCAACTGTCAGACAACCTCCAGACAACACTGTTAGATATGTCAGACACAACTAAGCCCAGGAAGCTTTAAACAGCCGTCATGGCAAAACCTTTTCCCAGTGACCTTGCCAAGACCTGACTTATGACGCAACACGACGTCACCTGGATGGATTTTCATAGAAATCAATGATAAATCAAAAGAAAAAGACTTTGACATGTCTGACACAGTCTCACACTAACATTATAACCACAACCCACCGTCCACATAGATAAATGTGAATCTCTTCAGTACCACCAGAGACTTGGCTTCAGTCCTGTCCCTGTCAAACCTGCATCCTCTGCAGTTAATTCCAACTAGTTAGTTTTTGCATTTTCTTTGTCACCTGCTTAATAGTTAACATGAAAGATAAGCCAGCGGCTGTCTATTTTTAAAAAAAGTTCTTTGAGACCATGCCCACAGTTTATCTTTAGTCAGACTATCTGAGAGTAGAAGGCAGCATTTGAATACGACACATTAGACTAGAAAGTCCCAGACTGAGCCCGAAGCGGCTGGAGGTGAAGTTACTTTTTACCTGGCTGGAGCTGAGGAGCGGCTGCGGCTTCCTCTGGCCATGTCTGACCCCGAACTGTCTTTATTACACAGCGAACTAAAGAAGCGGAGGAGTCACCGTCTCACGCTGGTGTCCGCCGGTCGCAGTCACATGTACTGACCTTGTAGGGAGTGCTCACCGGTGTTATGTATAGCGGCGTATACAAATATCGCGAGATTCCAAGTCGCTTTGGCTAAGCGTTGCAACTATGGCCACACCTCCCCCTGCTGGAGAGGAGAGCAGGCGCCATTTTTTAGATGTATTTATATTGTGCAGGCATCACAGTGAGACAAACAAATCTGAGCACGCCGGAGAAAAAACTAATAAAAGGGGGAGAAAAGATAAATAATTAATAATAAAGAATGAAGAACATATACATTATCTGCATACCACAGCACGGACTGTACAGCTCGATGGAAATAACGTGATTATTGAATTATAAGCACAACTGCTTTAATGGAAACAATTCATTATAAAACA
>OMLM01001898.1:5185-22214 GCA_900302695.1 Helostoma temminkii | reverse complement strand
TGTGTATGCACTGTCTAAGGGCATATTTTTAAAAGCGAGCAGGCAGGAAGTAAAAGGCAGGAGTATTTGTGTAAGGACATTTTCTGCTGCATCACAGAGAGAAGTGTTGTACGTTTGACTCCAGTATGTGAGGTGGTGACTTTGCAGATTTTACAGTCACAACAGGCTATAAGATCATAAAATATGACTGTGCAAGTTGTGCACTTTTTAGGATTTTGGCAGATTTTGCAAATTACATTCAGTGTTGATGTTTTGTATCTAGTATCAGTGGTAAAAATTTTGCAATATCTGCACCAGGCAGCTTTGGCATGGTTAAAATGAGGGAAGGTTACAGTTAATAAAATCATGGATGTTTTTTGCAGGTTTGTACCAAGATGAAAAATCTGCAATACCCACTACACAATGGTACTAGATACTGGGCTGAAAATGTATAATATGTTTTTGTCATCTGAACATAACCGTAAACATAAAAACTCTGATTTGAAGACAAGGAAGCTAAATGATAATTTTCTGCAGTGTGTGGGAAGTTCTCAAAGTTGCTTTGGTAGTAAATATACACAAAATGTACACAAACTCCACTTTAGGTGGAAGTACGACTGAAGTTCTTAAGTGGAGGTACAAAGTACTTGCTTTAAAATATGCTTCGAGGACAAAAGTACAATTACTCCACAAAGAAAACAATATTGAACAACATTGAATTTATAATTTTGATGACAAGCGTAAACAAGTCCAGATTTACTTAAACATTATGGTACATGAAAAAAAAAAAAATTTTTTTCTCTGTGTGGAACAAAAACGCTACAGCTGGTAAAGGTGGAGCTGCTTTTAACCATTTCATGTCATTTATTAGTTAGAATTTTTGAATTTTCACCTGTAAGAGGAACAAATGCTGCTTATCAAAGTAGTTGAGTAAAAGTACAGTATTTCCCTCTCAATTGTACTTTAGTAAAAGTAGCATCAAGTAAAAATACTCCAGTATAATACAAGTACTTCAAAGTGTACAAATTTTAAAATGTATTTAGTACAGTACTTGAGTAAATCCAAGTATTTACTTAACACCTCTAAAAATAAAGGTCCACAATTAAAAATAAAAAAAAATTTTTAAAAAAGTTTCACAATTCTTCCGTTCGCCAGTTATCTTATCTAATAAACAGTTAAATGTGTAACTGAAAATTGAGTATTATTTTCTTTTTGGTGTTACTACTGTTGTTTAAAACATCTTTTTCCACCACTGTTCTTTGCTGCCACTGATGTTCTCCACAATCAATAGTTGATTGATCGTTGAGAGAAATTAGTTTCTGCTCTCACCTCCTCCTGTGTAACAGGTCAGATTCGGGTAGTTTTACATCTATTAGACATTTACTAAAGTTCGGTCTGTGCTCACATTAGGTCTCGCACACTGAAATACTGATGATTTCTACAGTAAGTTACAGCAGTAGACACTCTGTTTTTAAAGGTCAGATGTCAGGATTTGCTGTAGGACTGCACGTCTGCACTTGGTGCTGGTGCTTGAGTGTCTTACATTTATATTGTTGGCATTTTGGAAAGACAGTATGGAGCGTGAAGCAAAACTCTCCTCCCTCTACTGTTTTTGGGTTTAACCCTCAATGATAGATGGATTATTACTGTATCTTTGTTTCTTATCCACAAATACTAAGTGAGAATGTGAGGTCTTCTGTAGTGCATATGCGTGCTCTTAAAAAAAAACAAACAGCATCTGCATCGTGCTCCAAAAATACCCGGCCTGTTTCTGCTCATCACGCTATGCAAAATATATTCTCATATACACACATACTAAAGCCATCTGTGTGCTGTCGGGCTACAGTCGACTCTTAATTGTTCTACCAGTGTCTTTTTCTCAATTATGGCTTTGCAGAAGTTTTCAGAATCACAAATTACATTATGCCTACTGTCTAATTATTATTAGAAATGCAGTGTTGAAATGTCTCTCTGATATGACAAAAAATCTAAATAGAAATTTGTGTTTCTATATTTGTTTGTGCTACACTTAGCTCTGGGCTAAAGCCATTCTGGGACGTTCTATATTAATCAAAAGCCTGTGGGACTTGGAGTCCATGGCTGTCGCTTCAGAGTAGTACAGTGTAAAGTAGGCTAAAGCCAATTTTGGCAGCAACATTAGCCCCAGCACTTCTGGGCTAAAAATAGAAATGTAGATTGTAACCTAGGGTGATTTGGCTTATGGTTAAAGAAGGCTGAAGAAGAGCCACAGGCCAAATCTTAGCCCACAGAACATCCACAAGCTCTGAAGATGGTAAACCACTACTCACATGGTCGCTGTAATTAGTGACTTTACTTTGTTGTTTTCTGATATCGCGTGTTCTCTAAATTAGCTGCAGCCTGATGTGACTTTGGCAAATGTCAGAGGAAGAAGAAGAAATTCCTTTGACCCCAGTACAATAAACAAGACTGCAGCCACACTGTGAGGCTCTAATGCTCACAAAACACCAGATTAATTGGTTTACAGCTTTACAGGCTGCCACCTACCTCACTACTATGGGAAATGTCTCTGCAGTCGTAGAGTCCAGGTGGTGGCATTGAATCAAGCAGGATTACTCTGTTACAATATCTCTAAAAATACCATGCAGCCACTTCTCTGAATGTTTGTCAGTTAATAGCAATAGTCGATTTTTAGACTAATTCACACCTGATATACAGTTTAGAGACGTCCCGATGACGATACCAGTATCGGTCCGATACCACCCTCAAGTACTTGTACTCCCAGAGTATAGAGTATAGAGAGTCTGGTTCATTTTCCCAATAAAACATTAAGCTATGAGTAAAAATCGCCCTGTTATGTCTGTAGCTGGTTGACCGAACGCACCCAGTACTGGTTTCTCCTCTTTCCTCATGGTAAAAAAATATTCACATAGAATAGCCACAGATAAACACTCGATCTATGTGGAGAATGACACTTTAGAGAAGACGGACCAAACACGGCTCACAGTGGACAAATATATATTTTATGCTAAGTGTTAGAATAGCACACATTACAATAGTTTTACTGATGCCAGCAGAAGGAGACAGCTGCTACAAACACTGGAGAAGTTAGAGAAAATATCCAGACACAACCTGCAGGTTGTTCAAATGACAGAAGGTCTTAACTAGTTTATTCCATCAGTTGTTGAAAATACCAGATTCTGTCGCCTCCTCAGCTGCTGGAGCTCAGGTTTGTCACTGCCAGCCATCATCAGACTGTCTGACTGAAGGTACATGACTTTGAGAGAAATGTATTGCAAACAAAACAGTTTAGGGTCTCGCACACCAGCTGAGCCATAGCGGGTTTATAATGTTCGGATGTGAACAATAGTTTCCTGTTGTGTATTTCATTTTGTCACAGTCAGAAAGCGAACAACCTCTGATTACAGTGTTTGAAGTTATGACGTTCCCCTAGTAATTATATAAAATGATAAAGTTTTTATAATTAAGAAAAGGTTGCAACTGCAACATTATTAGGTACTCGTATCAGTACTCGGTATTGGCAAGTACTCAAACGTAAGTACTCGTACTCAGTGAGGAAAAAAGTGGTATCGAGACATTTCTAACAGTATTGTCACATTTGCTTCTGCTTTCACTAGTCTCGATCTTTGACATTCAGATGTCGATGACGTGAATACTGACAAAAACACATTGCGTGGTTTTCATTTTACCAAAGATAATCATCTGCTGGGGTAAAGTTTTGCCAGGTCACTTGGAGATTTGAAAGCAAGCAGAAGTCATCCTGATCTCATAAAGACAAATCAGGTTTGACCTCCAAGAACAGAAGTCAGATCAAATCAATTGTTCCCAGCCAGTTCTTGTCAGCACTTGCTGTTTTACTTTTCTCACATCACCTCAAAGGAGCAGATGCACAATCTAATCTAGTTATGTGTATTTGCTGGTTAGCTCTCTCTCTGCTACTGTAGTTCTTTCCTTATATAGTGTAAATGTAGCTGAAAATCTCTTAAAAGACTGTTTTACCAGTGCAAGTTGTTGTTTTACTTTCCATTCCTCTGTGAAGGCAATAAGAATACAAATTAATACCAACAAGTCTCTAGTGCCACAAAGAGAACTTGTTTCTACCTTCTCACATCACCCATATCCACATTTTTTGAAATGACGTCCCTTCATGGCGCCGGACATGTGTTGAAAAATCCAGAAGGTCCCTTCATTTGCCACAGAACATTCTGACCCAGAGAAGAAGGCAGCGTTTGTGGATCGTGTTCTTATATGGCTTCTTTTTTGCATGATAGAGCTTTAACTTGTGTTTTTTGGACGACCCGGTGAACTGTGTTCACAGACAGCCATGTTTGGAAGTAATCCTGAGCCCATGCAGTGATGTCCATCGCAGAGTCGAGTTTGTTTCAGCCTTGTCCCTTCTTCTCTCCAGGTTCTCTGAATCTTTTGATGATATTATGACCTTACGTGACTATATATTAGTCTTAGAAATTGAACATTGAGAATTATTTTAAAATTGTTTTTACAGACTGGTGAACTTCTGCTCACTTTCACTTCTGACAGACTCCGACCATTTTATACCCAATCATGTTACTGACCTGTTGCCAATTAACCTAATTAGCTGCAAAATGTTCTTCCAGCTCTTCCCTGTTAGTGCCACTTAACTCTTTATTCAGTTTAAACATACAACATGGTTTCCTATGTGCTATTGTTAATAAAATAGGGGTTTATGAGATTTGCAAGTCACTGCATTCTGTCTTTATGTAGCATCTTAACTTTTTTTGAATTGAGGCGGTACATCGGCAGGTATAGTAAACCTATCGTGTTTTGGAATAAATAAAATATGAAGGATTTTAAGTCCTGGCTTTTTGTGAACCAACCATCCACTGTGATTTCCTCCTAACTCTACATGTCCCTTCTGTCTTGTGCTACCTTTACCACAGACATTAGAGGTGCTAATAATATGCTTTTGTGTATGTGTTTGCTCACAGACACTTTCTTTAAATAAGCCGGTCCAAGTCCCTTTTCCCTCTCACTTCTTCTTGCAGTCTCGTCTCCTGACCAGCCTCTCCATCACTGTTTCTATTTTTAGAAGCTTTATGATCTAAGCTCCTTTTGATGCCTGCCAGAACAGATCTGTAACGTTTCTCCTTCGCCGCCGCTCCCCACTACTCAAGTCTTATTGTTATTTCCTTTACTCGTTGATGCAGGATCACATTAAATAGACAGATCCGAGACACGTGGGCCAACGGTCCAGTTTAGATTCTCTTATTCACTCCCAGCTAGTGCGTGTAAGCCAGTCCAGCATCTATCCATCACTCTGACTGCTGTTGTAGCATATAAGCGTGTGTGTATGTGTGTGTGACAAAGAACTACAACTCAACAAAAAGAATTTAATCAAGTGCAGGATTAAGTGCGCCCACACACACACACAATTTCTCCACCAGGATTAAACTTCCCACACTGACTCTAGAGGTATTGCTCTACTTCCACCTGTTGTGGTGATTTGTGCTTCGTCTAGAAGAGTCTCAAGGGAACACTGTGATATGCTTGGCAAAGGTCATCTGACCACAGAGACAACCCGAATGGATCAGTGGGCTGCTTTGTTAGCAAGGGAACTTGAACTATGGGAAAACAATCAGTTTATTTTATTGTGGTTCAACTTAAAAACATCGTAGCCAGAAAGTTTTTTCCACTTTTCGTTACCGATACTATTGTACTGTTCTATTCTGCCAAACACACCTAAATTAGCCGTTTTTATCAAATGCCGAAAAGGTCACAATTTTACTTTTGCGCTGAACAACAGAAAAGGAGTAAAATTTCCTGATGGGTGCAGTCAGAAGCCGCCATCAGGTTTGATTAGTTCATGTGTAAAACATGATCACCCATGCATCCTCAACTGTAGGTGTGTTCATATGGGTGCTTATACACTGTACTTCCACCTAAGGATAAGCATAAAATATGAATTAGCTTCGGATTTTCATACTCCTTCACAAATGTGATTTAATTGAAACCTAGGTTGAATTACTGTAGTTTAAAATATGTGTGGAAGTTGTTAAACCAACTGCCTTCACTTAAAGGGCAACTTGAGAAAAACATAAGATTTTAAGTTGAATCAGTAACACTTTACAGGCAGATGTGCTTTCGAGTAGCACTCCCTCAGTTTGAAGGCAACTTATTTCAACATTTATTAAGTCTACGTCACGTCTTTTGTCTTCCGACTACGAATGGTCAGTGATATTTGTCTATTCGCTAATGATGGTGATGTTTCATTACAAACTTAATTGAATCAGTTGATTGACCAGTTCCTTCAGACTTTAGTTCCAACACCGTTGTTCTACATTCAGACAGGAAACAGAACAGTTCTCAACTTTTTATTTTACTTACGCTTATGTTTCATCTCCTATCAATTATCATTAACTGAGCTCCACTGTTAATGTGTTAACCAGTTGTGAGGCTCAAATCAGAACTGTAATCGGTTCTGTCTTGTGTGTCTGTGGCTTAACTTGCCTGCCTACCTACCTCAGCCTCTCCTGATTTGTTTCTCCGCTCTGCTTGCCAACTGTAACCCTGTACATTGATTTTTGAATTACATAAGCCGCCTATAACTCAACCAAGTGTATCTGCATTGGAAACCTGCTTCGTGTTGCCTGTTATTAGAGCTGTTAAGCCACTACATTCTGCTGCTGCAAGCCTTTTTAAAAAATTTTATTATTGTATAGAAACAGTTAATGTGAAAAAGCAAAATTGCCTCCTTTGCAGTTGGATCATGTTTTATTACTCTGAGTACTTTGCATGATTCACACTGGTTGGCAGTTGCAGATGAGTTTGGATGCTTTTCACTGTGCTGATCTGGCTTTGGCTTCATGCAGCTGTCTACTGGTAATTCTATAAATTCCTTTTACATCAACTCCCATTAAGTCAGGTAAATGAACACAGCATCTTTCTCTCTGAACACACACTCACGTCCTTTATTGCAGCTAAATGGTGGCACAATCAGCATGCATTACAGCAACTTTTAATTTCACAACCATGTGGAATTTTGACCTTTTTTCAGATGTTGATTATTTCTATACTTTAGAGTTTTTTTTATCAGGTTTGGGTCCGATACCACCTCGATGTACTCATAGCAGTACTTAAAACTTCTCAGATGCCGCACCCGATACAGCTTCACTGCAGTGTTGGGTGAGCCAGTAGGCAAATCTGAAGATATATCAGCAGTGTGGAGACATTTTAGTGTTAAGTGTTTTAGCGCTAGCAGCAACCCCCACTGTATCAAACACTGGAGAAGTGAGAGAAAATGTCCAGAGACGACCTGCAGGCTGTTTAAATAACAGAAGCTCTTGCTCAGTTTATTGGTGGATTCTGCCCTCTCGCCCTCACTGTCTTACTGAAGGTACATGACTTTGTGAAAAACATATTTACAGCAGGACCTTACAGCTGCTTCACCACTGATATTTGGACCAGCAGCGTCTCCCCAAAGTCTCTCATCAGTTTAATAGCACTGTGGGTTGATGAGCATTTCATTCATGAGTGAATCATATCACAAGTAAACAAGCTACTCCTCCTCCCGGAAGCCAACAGTGCCATGCATGTTTACCTGTCGAGTTTTTTTGTTAATTTTTGGATGTGAACAATAGTCTCCTGTTGTGTATTTTATTTAGTCACAGTCAGAAAGCAAACATCGGATTACAGAGTTATTGCACTTTTCCAGTAATTGTAGAGTTAAAAAAAAAAAAAACTGCTGCAACTGCAATATTATTCGAGTATTCGTAGGAGGACTCGGTATCGGTGCTCAGTTTTCAAAATGTACAAAGTGAACAAAATGTATCCACTGTTGTCTCACTTTTTAATTAACTTGTCTCACAAGTTAATTTCTACATCTACCGCATCACATGCAGTCCACTCTCTAAACACGTAAAGTACGGCCAGCTCTCAGCAGAGTGGTGGAAAACTTCACCTGAGCTGGTGGGCGCAACTCTGCACTTTATGCGGAAACAGTGGTCTATTTTTGGACTTGAGTCTTTTTGGAAGGGTCCAGAACGTTTTTCCATGTTAAACATTCATACAAAATAGTCTTACATGAACAACAACAGCATCCACATCATCTTTTGTAGAAAATTGGAATTTTGGAAATTTAGCTGAACGCTGACAATTTGTCTGTTCTGTTGGTGTGCTTCGTTTATCTGACTCTGACCTGTTACACAAACATGTCACGCGTCTCACTAATGGGCTACTCTGTCATTCCTGCATGATGCTTTCTCACCACATTCACACACACACACAGTTTCCTGCTGGACGATTACAGTGATGAATGAGTGAGGGGATCACAGTGTGAACACCAGCAGCTCTGCATAAACAACAAACCATCGGCTGTTCAAAAAAATAATAAAAAGGACTGATTTCCTCGTCAGCGCTACAGTGAGATTGATGACAGACAGCATCAACTGAGGAAGCATTGAACTAAAAAGTCCTCAGAGAAAAAGCCTAGATGTGATCATGACACAATGCAATATACATTTTACCATATTTTTTATGCTTTGACTTGTTTAGGGCTTAAAGAAACCAGATGTAAAGTGTTAATTGGTGACCTGTAGACCTGCTGGTTGGTGGATTTGATTAGAAATGTACTAATTGGGCTGCAGCTTCAGATTTAATGCAAAGCGGAGAGAGGAGTGGTCTCTTCTTATCTAATGGTCAACAAAAACAAAACTAACAATTTATTTCTTAGAAAGTTCAACTATTCACTTAACAGCAAACATGATTTTTCCCTAACATTTACCTGGCTGTACTAAAAATAGCAGTATCATCCAGTATTTACATTTTTCTTGGTTTGACCATATTCGACATTCTGTATTATACTGTACACAGTTTATTTTTTCACTCCCTGACCTCTTTCTGTCTCTTTCTTTTCTATTCTTTTCTTTTTTTTTGGTATGCTGTTTGTCTGCGTTGTTTCTTCCTGCCCTGTTTTGCCATTTCTTCAGGCCAGTATTTACACCAACCTTTATTGTCTTGCCTTCTTGTTTCTTTGCTGCTATTTGTCTTCCTCCTCCCTTTTCCTCCTCTTCGCCTTTCCTCCCCCATTTTTTTTTGTTGTTTTTTTTTTTGCTTTAGTTGTTTCTTTTGGCTATTCGCCTCCCACCTCTTGCTATCTGTTCATATCTAGTACAATATAAACTTGAGCTATATTATATTGTTAAATATGAGCTATGTTAGCATAGTGATCATATTTCCATAGCTATTTGTGGCTTGTGAGCATTTAACAGATGAAACACAGGAATGGTATGCATAATATTACCAGATATTATGCTGTACTGTGAATATATATAATATTCTTCTTTCTGTCTGTACTTTGGTTTAATATTACATAATAACTCCTCCTCTTCAGTCTCCTTTATTTCTCACCTCTAGTCGTATTATCATGACCTGACTAAAATGAAGACATTACTCAGCCCAACCAGCGTCTCTCAGTGAGGCTCTAAATAAACCCTGACACCCTCCTTCTGCTCTGCTCTTAAATATTTAACCAGGCCTGACGTACATTCGGGCAGCTCGTAAACATAATGTTGCATTTGTTCTGCCTCTAGCTGTTGCTCTCTTTTCGCTGAAGTCCAGCTGAACTATATTTATAATGAGAGTAGTCAGAGACAAAAATAGATTTTAGGTTCAGAGCACATTGTTACCAACAGCTGCGTGAAGCTTATATATGATTTCTCCTCTTAAAATCACACCGACTCTGTTTATGGATGTAGAGCTAACCTTCATCAATAACAACATCTCTTTTAACGTTTCTCACAGCATCACATAGTGACGCTTCCCACTTTGTGTTTCATGCCGGTGCCAAGGTGCTGTTTAGCACCAGGTGCATCGCTCCTCGCGATCACAAATGATCCGTCACAGGGCAGAAACTACTTGGTTTTACTGATTGTATGCAAGACAACTAGTTTAGGTTAGCCACAAAGGTTGCCTAGGTTAGGTTGGGTGAAGTCAGTGGTTCCCAAACTGGGGGGCGCACATCCTGCAGGGGGCCCGGAATTACAACAGGGAGGTGTGGCAAGTGTAAATAAGTGTAAAATGCATGGACTTAGTTCAGCACTAAATTACTAATTGCCTGTGACCCGTCCGGTGATTTGCCTTATAAACCTTACATGCATCTTGTTTCTGATCTGTCTTTGAGTCCAGGTCACAGTCTGGTGAAAGCCTGTGCCTCAGTAGCATTCACTAACTCTACATCTATAAAATCCTCAGGCCGTGTTTATTTGGGTTTTAGAACATAACTGCTGTTAGACAATCAGAAAACATTGAGCGTTTCTCAATACTGAGCACACAAAGTACAAACTCCCATACTTGGACTTCAGATTCCAGACTCTGGAGGACGCAGAACTCCGTTCCCAGAAGAAGAAGAGCACTTCCGGTTCTTTGATCTGAACTTGGCTAGATGTGGACTTCGAACTGGAACCTTACTTGGGCTTTTACTGATGACGTTTCCGCAGCAATGCAAGTACAGAGAAGAAAGCAGATCGAGAAATGCCCAGTGTTTTTATTGTTAATTAATTTATTTGTCGCTAACACCGTTCCCTTTATTCATTCACTGTTAAACTTGCTTGACTAGTGGAGACCCAGAATAGAAAGTTTGGGACCCATTGGGTCAGAAACTCTGTTGTCATGAATGAGAGGTTGGCCTCTTCTTTGAGACACCCTTGACTTTACTTTAAATCACCGCTCTAATATTGGGTATTAGCAGCTTACAGTGCTTTTAAAATATTACTGGTGAATGAACTGGTGATTCAGTTTCCTGCGACAACTGAAAAAGCAAATGATACTTGGACCTGCAGCTCTGGAGTATTAGAGAAAGTTGCAGTTCCAGTAAACACAGGGCCTGGCTAAAGATAATAGTACCTGACTAGGTGGGCTGATTGATCACTGATCAAAAATTGATCACCTCTACGCTACAATAGTCTGCAGTGAGGACAATTCCCCAAAGTAACATTTGTTCTTAAATAAGTTTTGTAAGCGTGATCATTAACATGAACAGTGTTTGACAACTCAAATCAGTGCTGTTTCCCCTTTCCCAGGAGAAACAGCCCAGTAGCTGGTCTCAAAATAAAACTTCATTAAAATTTTACACCCCTTCCCCCCCAACACCAAACACCACCCCAGATGTTTAACACAGATGGTGAAGCGAACTCCTCTCCTCTGACACGACCTCTCGAGGCAGTTTTAAGGCGAGTGAGTATGGACGATAAACCTGCCTTGAAGGGGCAGCGTAGAGTGGCTAATATTTTCACACACTAACCTGACATTCCCATCCAGCTTAAACATTTTGCATCAAAATCAGATGCCAAAGCAAAAAAGTGACAAAACATCAGAATCTAACACCCCTGGAGTCAGAACATGCTACTCATACCGTGTCAGTGAGATTCTGTATGTGCAGATATTAAACAAGACACAAGTAGATTTGCTCAGCAGGACATCAGCTCTACAAAAACTCAACTGAGTCATGTCAGCGTCTCACTGTGTGCCAGTGCAGTGGGGGATACCCAGCACAGTGTTCTCTGGCAATTAAACACAGGATCATCCATCAAAAAAGTTTTACGTCGATCTAAACTTTGCTGCTTCTCAGTTCATGCCACCAACGAGTCAAATTAAACTCGTGATGTTTTTTCTAAAACTGAGATGGAGGATATTCACTGAAGTAGTTAAATCTCTGTCTAATCAGCTCGTATGCAGTGCTTTCTTGTTTCCTTATCTTTCAAATTTGTGGATGGACTAGTATTTTATAAACTCACCTAAACACATTTGGTAATTGTGTCCATTTCTTGTCTCTTTGTGACTTCTCTCTGTTTTTCCCTTCTTTGCACGATGTGCTATACTGTGTATAAAATGAATATCTTGCATTAATGGAAAACATTGAGTATTTTAAGAGCCATTAGAGCAAAGTCTGTTTCATCGCACTTACTGGTTGCTGGAAGACCGTGGTATTAATACGAAGAGATCGTCTCCTGTTCAAACATCCGGTTGAGGCTTCACTTGATTCACAGATTTATTAGTAAATAACGTTTGGATGTCCTGATTAAAAAAATATATATATAATATACGTATCATATTGTATCAAATGTCTTTACTATGTTTTGTTTTTGGTTTCCACTAACGTCCTGATAGTTTCTTCTGTGCTTGCTAATGTCAGTCAACCACAGATCACACCTTTTTCTGAGGAAAAGGTGTTAAGATGGCACCATTTTAATGTACAACTTTGTTCACTTTACCGACTGTCCCTGTACCTCTAATTAATTAGATGATGAGCAGGCACTTAATGAAAATATGACTGCTGAAGGATTACATACCTGTGACTTCGTGGACCACCTGGTAGCCTTCTGAAGTGGTGCGTGTGCTTCATGGTCAGTGACTGTATTTCATGAACAAACCTGTGTTCACCTGTTACATAACTGCTGTTTCCAATACACAGCAAGTTGTACCTTTTTCTGCTGGTTTGTTTTTTGTGTATCTACAGTACAGCAATGCCTTCTATCCTCTACTGGTTTCTAATGTAAACATTATATTTTATATTTTATTAACGTTAGTATGGCTGTGTTTCCTGCTAGGGAAGGCGTCATAAGTGTATTCTGTTTTGGCTCAGCAGCTGGAATTGCGTAGTGTGTGAATCTATGCCTTCAGCAACTTAAAGTAAATGTTTCCAGTAATTATTTATCAGACATGTACGTTGGCGTTAAAGGAGTTTAACTTATTCCTCTTCACCGAACAGCCTTAACGCAGGGATCAAAGTTTGTCTGCGTCAGGTTCTTCGTCAGCATTTCTACAAAAATAAAGTCAGGACTTTGACTCAGCCATTCGTTCCTAGGGCAACTTTAGTCTTTTAGGATTGTGTGTGTTTTAGAGCTGCGTGTTTAGAGTCTGTTGTCGGTTGAGTAGGAGCATGTCATTTTGTCCAAAAGGCAACAGGGCTAGACTGAACACACACTCGCCACAACACTGGAGAACCAGCTTCTCGGAGCAAGATTCAGCAGTTCGTCTTCACATGAAAGAGGGGCCACTCCTATGTTCACATAGTGGACAGAGAAGACGGTAAGGTAAGTTCAGGTCAAGGTGGAACAACCCTTTTAATCTAAAAGGTGGGCTAAGACATAAGCTACCCCTTTTCGACCAACAAGAACTTGGTGCTAGTTCCGTGCTTGTGCCGGTTCAAAGTCACTTCAACTGTGTAGCTGCATTATCCAGTAATTCCACAGCTGGAGATGAATAAACATTTTGATTAACATGAGACTTTTTAAGCCTACTTCATTAAGTATTCACTAACTAATAATGTTCCCTAACTTGAAAAGGTTTTATCGGATGTTACATATAAGTTATATAAAAGAATGATTCATCACTTCAGCCGTAAAGGCTCCTCATAGCTTCTATTACAAGTCTGAAGGAAAAACTGTCATTAAATGGGTTTATCATGCTGCACCTCAGATTTCACATTATAGTCCTGGTGTCATAGTAATCACAGAGTTAATACGACAGCTGTTAAGGCGAGTGGCTTGTGAGGAGCCATTCATGTATCTCGCCTTCTCTTACAACTTCTCACTTCTCAGACAGCGACCGGAGAACGAGGCGTTCGGCGGCATTACTCATCAGTCCCGGTTATTTTGTGCGTGTGTCACAGCGGCCATCCACTTCAGACTGTGAATGAGACTCCGTATGTGAGCGCTGGCTGTCAGGGAGACAGAAGGGTGGAATAATTGGGTCAGCAGAAATTAGGCTGAATGTGAGGCTCGGAGTGAAGAGCTCTAAGAGGTGTAGCGCTGACGGCTATTGCTGCAAGGCCAGTTGATTTTCTTTAGAGTCGTCTTAAAACTTGTTGGTTCAAACGCCTGGGTCGGTGTATAGCCCTAACACAGCGGGCATGTAGAGGTACAATAAGAAAAACTGCAGTCATTTGCATATCACACTTTTTACGAAGAATCTGACATTCACTAGTGTTTTCTTATTTGGGATTTGTTCTTGGGTAAGAACAGAATCTATTTACATTACAGACCACCCTTACGCACAGCACTGACATGTTTGTGCAGAATAACGTGTTAATGCATTTTCCTCAAGTCTACAGTTGTATGATGTTATTATGCTTTATGTTATTATTGCAGTTGCTTTCAGTTCACATCGTAGGGCATCACTGTGAAGTATCAGTCGCCAGCGCCGCATTCTTGACCCACTCTTGGTAGCTGACTTACTCAGCTCAGTTAACTCAGGGCAGGGCAGAAAGAGTTTTTTTTCTTAGATGTGGCATCAGATGTTTGTTTTGTTTTTTTTTTATAATTATACTTAACCAGTTGTGTATGTGTGTTGTTTCATATTCATGTCTCATGTTGATCCACCATCTTACATTCCCTCTTTCGTTTCTGTGTGAGACCTGCAGATTCATGTCCTTCTATGGACACCGGCAGGGCATTTTCCTGTGCTGAATTCCCACTCTGCCCAACCAATCGAGGCAGATAGCCGCCCACCCTGAGCCTGGTTCTTCTGGAGTTTTTTCCGTCAAAATGAAGTTTTTCCTCTCCACTGTCACCTAGTGCTGCTCAAAGGGGATTTTCTATATAATTTTGTTGTATTGTAAGTGCTTTGAGATTACTTTTGTAGTGAATTGGCACTATATAAAATAATAATTTAATTAAATAGAACAACTATAGCACGCTTTGTACTGAGATTGTGAAGAACTTTGGACTCACCAAGATATGAATGCAGTTACAAGCACAATTAGCTGTTTAAGAACATGTCATGTCACGACATCTGACCTTTTTTAAGAACAAAATTTAAGAAAAAAGACTAGTGGTGAATGAGGCTCAGTGTTTTAACTGGAAACAGGGCTGCATTATATACCTTCAAACTCTGCAATGTTACAACATTTATGTCAAGTTTTTATCTTGTTTTCCCTCAGTCTCTTTATGTTTCTCTATTATCTCCACATTAATGAAGTGGAATTAATCAGTTGTGTGCTTCCATTCAAATACTCTAACCACTTTGTTATTCTGTTAACAGGATGTCTCTCAAAGCCAACTTATATATAGTTATCAAGTTACTGTGGAGGATGGAAAATTACTTTGCATTTTTGAAGAAATACATAATTAATAAATGCAAAATAAACAAGTTTGTAGATTATTTTTACATAACATGTTTGTGCTTTTTTTTTATATATACATTTCAACATGTATTTCTGTTTTTATGCAACTGTGTGCGGTGGGTGGTCCCAACGCCAGCGTAGGGCAGGACTGGTCAGCTGGGAGACAAAGATTTGATTTATTGGATTAGTTGTGCTTTAGACTAAAGTTAGTGCCTCCTACCTATACATACATTAATTATTTCTTTTTAAAATATATATATAAATATATACAGCAATTTTATATTTAGAAAGAAAAGAACTAATTATAGAAATAATCATATTAATTTAAAAAAAATGTAATAATATTTATTTGTTGTGTTTTGATGCATTTATTATTTTATTAACTAGTGCCACATTTGTATATTTATTCACTTCTAGCCAATTTTCCATTCACCATAACAAACCTTTTCCTTCCATAGCTGCCAACAACCAGCTACAGTACCAGCACACTGTGTAATTACTGTATTATTATGGTATTATACAGTATAGTGCTATTGTTGACTTGTTATTTCTCTGTTTTTGTTAAATTGTTTTCACTGTTTGATGAGGTTCATGGAATAGACAAAGGCGAGTCAGGATGAAAAATCTGTGTGTGGATTTACACTCTTATAAAACTTCAGTTGCTGATGAAGAACAAACACATAAATGCAGCTTGAGAAAAACTTTCTATAAAGTTTGTATAGAAGCCATAGAAAGACATGGATATTGTGTGTTTGCCGGGTGCAGAGCCAGTCAGAGTGACTTAAAACCAAATGACAGTTGAGCAAAGAAGAACATTTTTAAGTGTGTGTGAATATGGGAAATGAGCATCAGGTGTGGGCAGTTGTCATTTATTCTCACACTCTGTGTCATGTGAATGTCACCCTATTTTAAGGGCAGGATGATGAGCTGTCCACTGGACAGTTTCTACCCTTATTACTAATAAAATGGACAGAATCATCTCATAACCAGTGAGATACACCAGGATTTAGGTGAATGTTTCTGTGAGTGGAGACAGCTCTCATTTACCTGACGGGAAACTTTCCAGAAGGGATTCAAACCAAAGATCAACAGTCCTGTGCGTCGCTCAGCTGAGGCACGTCTGCACCCATCAATAACAGTTCTGTGAAAAAGTATTTGCCCCCTTCTTGATTTTTATTTTGTTGCATATTCATCACACTTTAACGATTCAGATTATCAAACTAATTCTAATATTACACAAAGAGAACCTGAATACAAACGTTTTTTTATTAAGAGGAAAAAAACTGTCTAACCTGCATGGCCCTATGTGAAAAAGAAATTGCCCCCTAAACCTAATAACTGGTTGTGCCATTCACATTGCTGTGGAGGAATTTTGTCCCACTCTTCCTTGCAGAATTGTTTTAATTCAGCCACATTGGAGAGTTTTCGAGTGTGAACGGCCCATTTAAGGTCACGACACAGCGTCTCAATCAGATCAGACTTTGACTAGGCCACTCCAAAACCCTAATTTTGTTTTTCTTGTTGCATAACCAAAGTGCACTTGAGCTTGAGGTCATGAACTGATGGCCGGACATTCTCCTTCAGGATTTTCTGGTGGAGCACAGCATTAGTTCCTCCATCAAAAGAAATGTCTGTGGAACCTTTTCCTGACTGTCTGATTACTTTTTTACATAGTAGTAGGTTTGTACAGATTTTTTCTCTTAATACATGAAATCATCATTTAAAAACTGAATTTTTACCTAAAGAAGGTGTGTTACTTAAAGAAAAATAAAAATGCTTTAAAGTAATTCTCTTGGATTTAAATCACTTTTGCTGTAACCTGCATCTGAATTGTAAACGGGCTCAGGATGTAGAGCAGATCGTCCACTTATTGAAGGGATGGTGGTTCCTTCCTCAGCTCCTCCTTATTCATGACATACTTGTTCTAATCATTTTTTTTCTGATTTGGTTGTA
>OMLM01001889.1:32044-45168 GCA_900302695.1 Helostoma temminkii | reverse complement strand
GCCTGTTTCATTTCTGTGGTCTGCTAATTAGATGATTGAGTGTCTGGAGGTGGAACAATAATAAAATCCCCACATAAGAAACACTGTAAATTAATAAATACTATAGCATAAATGAAACAGTATGGGAGTAATTCATGTTTTTGTTCTGTTCAGTTTTCACTCATATGCACCCGTCACCTCTTTAGGTGAGTAGAGATTGAGATTATCTGAATAATGTAAACTTTAGCCACTTACTTAAAGTTTTTTAAAATAATAGTTTCATTATGCAAAATCCACTTTTTAGTCATTTTTTTGGCTTTCGGGTGCTGGTAGACATACACCAAGTGGGTTATCAGTGAACCCCCTGCTTTTTTTACTTTTGTCTTTTTGGTAGAATCCAGCCCCAGAACGGTCCAATCCAGATTTTTCACCTTGCCGTATCAGACCTGCTCTGGCCGATCACTGTCCAACACGGCCTCTGCTGAACACTCCTCACAGAGGCGGACAGACAGTGGTGTCACTGTACTATGCTTTACTATGCTTTACTTTTCTGTACTGTACCAGTGAGGACGTGCTGGCCAAGGTGAATCCAGGGTGCTGGATTCGCTTCAAGATTGAAGCTCAATGATGGACTTATTCCAACTGTTACCAAAAACCTGGGTTTAATTCAAAGTTTGAAACCGTGTTACCATTTTAATACATTGTCTTGTTTTTTACTGGGCTAGCTGGTATCTGTTTGTGTGTGTGCGTAACTTTTGATTTGGGAAAGCAGAAGACTTTTGCTAGTTTCATAGCAGAACTGTCTAGGGTTGATGAGTGGATGTGTCTAAATCAAACCAGTGAGGGTCAATACTACATCCATACACTGCATTTTCTGTGTTCTTGGCCGTTTGTACCAGTTTGACTGTTTTTAGACGAACACACACTTCAAATAAACCTCACATGGGGTTGGAGCTACTTCAGTACTTCAGGGGGCACAGCTCAACCCTTTTTTTCTGGAGACAGGCTCTGAAGTCAAAATTTCAAAAGGGGAATAATATGGCTTTAAATTACATTAAATTGTTGTATTTTTCAGGACTTAAAGGGGAAATATTAATTGATTACAGATTTCACTAACTGACCTCTCTCTGTTTTCATTCGCTACTTTCAGTGATGAGAGAAGAATGAATTAAAAAAATACAAATGTTAAGGACCAAAACCTGATAGTGAATGACTCACAGTACCTTCCTGCACCTTTTGTATTTGAAATTTAAAAAAAGACTGAACTGAGTGCCAAACTCAGCCTACGGTGTTATAATATTCACTGTGAGTTTCATCTCTCTCTAGAGGTCACTCCTCCTGTATCCTCTGTCCTTGCTCCACATAATGTACATCTGTTGTAAACAAACTTTTCAACACTTGACTTTGTCCATTCAGTGACCACAGACCCTCCTGCCAATGTGCAGGTGAGTCGTGTCGGTGACCTTGACGACCAGCTGACGGTCCGCTGGGCCAGCCCCCCCGAGCTCAAGGACGTTCTTTTTCAGGCCAAATATCAGATACGCTACAGACTGGAGGACAGCGCTGAATGGAAGGTGGTCCATACACTGAAAAACACACAACTTTCAGACTTGCCCACAGTCACTTTCTCTGTAGCTACAGCACATATGTGGCTGCTGTGTTAACATTGTAAGTGAAGCTCTAAATGATAAAAAAAAGCTTGCTGTATCCTCTACCTCTTGTTTACACTTTCATTATTAAGCAAATCTGCTTTAGAATGTGCAGAAGTGAAGCTCTCATTCCCTGTTTCTTTGTTGTTTCAGCACAAGGTTTTTTTAAGGAAATAATATTTAGATATTCTATTCTGACTACATTCAAAATATACAAAAGATGCAGCAGCTGTCGAGGTGGAGTTTGACCTTTTGTTTGTGACCCCTTTGCTCATTCTATCTGCTCTCCCAGGTGGTGGATGATGGCAACCAGACTTCATGTCGCTTGGCAGGCCTCCGTCCTGGGACAGTATATTTTGTCCAGGTGAGGTGCAACCCAGTGGGCATCTACGGTTCCAAAAAGGCTGGCATCTGGAGTGACTGGAGCCACCCGACTGCTGCCTCTACTCCTAGTAACAGTGAGTACATGTACATACAGTACATGTATTATTTTTATTTTTCTATTTTTTTATTTTTATACTGGATTTTTATACTATAAAAGAGTGTAACATTTTTCTAGACGTTCAAGATAAAATTGATCAAATGTTTGTGGTAATTGAAATCTTGCTTATGTTGCAGCTTAAATGGCTTTTAAAACATCTGCAATGACCACAAATCGTGACCATTAGTTCCTTTGTAACAATCAACTTTCATTGTCAATTAAAGACTGAAAAACATTGTCCTTATCCTTGCTTCAACATCCTGAGCGAGCAGATCCAAACCGCATGTTACCCAGGAGAAAACAAACATCAATAGGCTAGATACCTTGATAGAGATCTCCCAACAGATGATTAGAGGGAACTGCAAAGAGCCAGAAGGACATTTGATAGATTTTTGTCGTTGGGTTCAAAGATTGATCAAGTTAAAATGCAGGTTGTCTCTCTGCAGCACACACAGGACCTATAAAGGCTGAGTGAAAGCAGGTTTGGAAGCAGATAATGAGTTACATAGGTTAGGTGGAATTCACTCTGCAGAGGGAGGAAGTCTTTATCAGGCTCTGCTGTTTGCCATAAAGAATTGATTATGGCAGTTCAGTAGCCTTTCCTTCACAGAAGCTATGTACTTTATTATATACTGAATCCACAGTTTAGAAGCATTTCTGTTTGTATCGACCCATTTTACATCTTTTGAAGTACATGAATCATCATAAATGTTCAGTGAGGAACTTTGTGCCATCTGAATATCTGAACACACAGACATGAAGAATGCTTTTGTATTAAACTAAGTAATAATATGGGGTTTTAAAACCTATTTGAGACTCAGAAAAAAATAATTTCCTTTCAGTTAATTACATGTATACTCACACAATTCCTTAAGCAGCCTCTGCATAATCTACTGCAGTAACCTGTAGTAACATGTGTCCTCATTACAATCCTGACACTGTCTCTCTCCTTGTCCTCCTCACTCCCTCTCTCCTCCACTGTCCTTTTTTCTCTCAGGGCGGCTGCAGAGCGGCTCATGTGATTCTAAGCCTGGTGAGCAGAACTCCACCCTGCGGCGGGAACTCAAGCAGTTCTTTGGCTGGGTCCGCAAGCATGCGTATGGCTGCAGTGGCATGTCAATCAAACTGTATGATCAGTGGAGGGTGTGGCTGCAGAAATCACACAAAACACGCAACCAGGTAGGTAAGCAGAATCTCTTTTTATTATCTCTGCTGAGCCACACACACACACACACACACAGCCACCACTGCACTGTTGTCCTAAACTAAAGTTTCTGACCCTGGCTTTGTTATGCCATGTGGTTAAAAACGATCAGGACAGATTTTCTCTTGAACTGACTGACTCTGTGAAGTTTCCGTCTTTATGATCAGGTAAAATGTGCGGTTTTGACTTTACTGGCCCAGCAGTGGGAGAATAAAGGAAGATATACTCTGTCATGCACTCTGATTTTATTACATATTTTAACGATGCAGACTTCTGATCTTCAGCCGATGACCACAACAAAGAGAAATGAACATGTAAATGTAATTAACGGCCCACTTTAATGTGTTCCTTTTGTGTTTTGTTTTGACTTGGCGTGAGGAACCCATTTCACAAAAATAACTTGGGACAAATGGCAGACAGAGCTCCAGCATCATCTGTGTGTTTATGTGCCTTTGTGAGCAGTTTAAATCCTTCAGCCACATCCTCTGCTGCTCAGTCCTTGAACTTACAGAAACCTTCATTCTACCTGACTCAATTAGCTCAGCAGTCGCCTGCTTTTTTGTGCTTCACAGGGCGCACAGTGTCGCCTGAATGATGTCTTTGTTCACAAAACTTGACAGGTTCTCATTGATTACCTTGAGAAAAAAGTCGGGGAACGAAACAAAATAAATAAGAAAAGATGGCGCAAAGAAAGACAGAGAGAAAAAGTGGCAGCCACACAATGCAATTATCAGGATGATTATATTTTACATGGCTTTTCCTCCTCAGTTATCCCAGTATGAACCATCTGTTTTTGTCATTCCAGATTCTACAAGACGATAATTCATAGCCACTGTGGTGTTTAATTCAAGAACAGCATCGAGAAACACCGGCAGAAAACTGGCCCCAAAATCGCCAGCTGTTTGAGAGGGCTAAGGCCCTGTGTCTGGCAGCGTTTGGTCATCCAAATGTAACATGGGTTTAAAGCAGCGGTCCTCAAGGCACACTGCCCTTCTTAATTTTCAACTATCCCTGCGTTTACCGTTTGTGATTGGTTGAACACACCTAATCCAGGTAATCAACAGTATGTGGGGCAGGGATAGTTGGAAAAAAAGCAGGGAATGGGTCTCTTGAGGACCAGTGTTTGGCCATCACTGGTTCAAATGAACAGACTGGAAGATGAAAGACAGCGCAGCCTGTTTCCACTGCTCAAATGTGTGTATGCTGAAACAATATTATTTAGGCCCTCAGTAAATGCACTTTTATTCTGAAAACAAAGCTATGGAATAGTTCAGACTTTTTACTGACTTCAGTTCAAGATTTTAGATTATGTTTTAAATGCTATTTCAGTGGTAACAAAATATTATTGAAGAACAGGCGACAGTTGATGCTGATCATTGCATCTTTGGCTGAAAGAAAATTTCTTAAATTAGATTTAATTAAAATTAAAGATCAGCAAACATCAGAAACGTTAGTTCAGTTGATAGATTCATATTAACTAAGGCCCTACTAAAATCTATACACAGCTGTGGATCTGAGCAGGCATTTTAATAATATTGACAGTATACTGTATATTCAAGGAAAGTCAGTTATATAAACTTATAGTTATTATGTCTGCGCATGATGTATAAAACAACAGGGAATACTTTAGAGGGTGTCTTTACTATTTGAAAATGATGATGTATTAAGCAAACAGAGATAGTTGTATCAGCTTCTTACAGTAAGAAGTACAGTATTTACAAATATAATCAATTCCATTCCAAGATAAGCCTTCTTTGCTGAGGCATGCATTAACAGAAACAAGACTACAGATAGAAACACACAAACGCAGAATGTCAAAAGTCCCCTGGGTGGAATAACACTGCAGCAACAAGAAGGGTGGAGCCAGCAGGGGATCAATAAGCGCAGATGAGGAGGTGGAATTTGCAACAAGGCAGAGTTGATCTGTCATCCTCACTGTCTTGTGATGTCAGACGCTGGCTGTAGGCCTCTGAGGATTCACTTGTCAATCACCATCCTCGGAGTCGTACTTAAAGTCCTGCATAATCTCACTCAGAGCCTCTTTGTTCTTGATTATTCTGGACGAGGGAGGAACACAGGCACACATTTATTTGGAAACTACAGTGTCTCATTATTATTATTTATGTCTGTCAGTTTATTTTCCAACCAAAGAACAAAGGACAGCTTGTTAAATTATAGTGACACAGGAAGCACCTGAGCTTCTGAACAGTTCTGCAGGTGAGAGCAGGTTAACAGTGAGCAAATGAATGGGTCAGCAAGGAGAGAACACAGTAAACGAAGGAGAGGTAATAGCTGCTCTTACTCGTGCTTGATCTCCTGAATCTTTTCTTGACAGTCCACATCCTCCGGGTGATCCTGGGCCTGCTGCCTGGCCAGCTGCAGCTTGGCTGTCTGTTGAGAAGGCACAAAAGATGAGATTTATGCAAGGCATTGATCAGCAGAGGAGCAGAATATGGGCTTTGAGATAATAAAAACCTTTAAGGCAGGAAAAAAGTTGAGTTAATATTTTGAATGGCTTTAAAATCCATGTAAAATAAAGTGCTATAAAAAATACGAGACCTTTTCAAGTCAGGAACTGTCTGACAACAAACACAGCCATGACTGTCACAGACACACTGCAGCTTTCCTTTGTTTGTCTGTGATAAATCACTAGAAAAATTGTGTAGCACTACAGAATGAATTCATCTGAACCGAATTAGCATCTGATGTCCAGTTAGTGCAGTAAACATATTACCTATCAGATGCATCATGTCCTTTTCATCTTACAATGGTATACAGTATAGTTTAAACCACCAGAGGAAGATCACTAAGCTGCCCCCATAAAAACTGTGTATCTTTAACATGACAGTGTCAAAACCTGCTTCAAGCCAAAAGCTACAAAGGGTTTTAAATAAGAACTCTGCCTCCTTGTGGTGAAACAGAGGAACTGCATTAAGCATTAAATTAAAAAATGAGACAACATTACAACCATGACTTGTTATAGCAGCTAAAATGGATAAAACAAACAAATAAACAAAAAAAACAAACAAATAAATCCACAAAAGAAAAATACAAATTAATTAATCCTTCATAAAACAGTTTCACCATTCTCTTCAGCTATTTGTAATTCCCTTTTTAGTCTAGTCTCTTATTTATGGAATGATTCCTTTGTCTCTATTATAGCTAAATACAGTATTAATCAAATAATTACCTTACAATGATTTGTTTAGTTTCTAAAAGATATTTCTGTAAATGTATGATGACAATGTATTTAAATATTTGCTGATTATATAATGTGTGTACTGTATGTGTAAAACAGTTACTGAAAATAATCATGTTATTAAAAAATAAAGGTGTCAGGGCAGATAACACATTACGTCCATTCTCATGAATAGAAAAATGTAATGTTATGCAATGCAACATGATACATATATTTCAGTTCTAAAATATCTCATTCACTGGTCTCTCCATCAGCTTCTGACTATATGACTCTACACTGAAAAAAAACACCAACAATATACAAAGAGAGTTTCCTACCAGTTCAAGTTTCTCCTTTTCTTTGCTCTGCAGCTTTTCAATGTGTTCTGAGAGGTCTGGCCTGTCAAACTCATTGTGCAGCCTCCCTTTGATCTCCAGCACTTCCTTGGAGATACCGCAAAAAGCCTGTGTTATTTCATGGACCAGCTGCTTGTAGTGGTCGAAGTCGTAATGGGGCCCTGTCCTCAAGTAGGCCTCATGTCCTCTGGAAAAAAGTCAGCAGCCAAAACAACAGTAAAAACAAGAAATCTATGGGGCATACAGTTCAGTTTGTTCAGTGTGTATAGTTGTCTGGGCAAAACAGAGGTTTGGTCATTATTACTAGAGTCAAACTTACTCTTCAAAGAGACGATAGGTCTCTACACGCTCAGACTGAAGATGATAAAACCTCTGGATCAGGGCTTTATAGTCTGTAGGGACCTGCAAAAAGGAAGAACAAATCATTTTCTAGTTACAACTGAACTGATATTTTCCATAAATCAATAGAAGTTAGTTGTTTGGTTTTTAGCAAGAGAAAACAAGCTATTTTAATACACCTCTTGTAAGTTGGGCAGGGTAGTTGTTAATATTTATTTAAATCATATAGGCTAAATTGATCACAAAGATCTGGCAAAACTGTACTGCACCTAACGAGTTATATTGTTATATTTCATAACATAACAATAATTGTATTTTAAAAAAAATATAAACAGAGTGATAAGTAGCCAACTATCCTATGTTAGTATACAGGTTCCTATTAGCATAGCTTAGCTTAGCACATGTGAAGTGTCAATTCTGAGCCTCTGACACGTTAAATTTTATGTAGAGTAAAATACGAAACACTTACCATTATAACATGTCAGAAAAACACAGTCACCAAGTTTCCCCAGTTTATAACTGTGACATGTTTTGGTTTTTACAGTTGCTCAATTCGCTTTTCTATTTGTACCTCACCAGCATCTATCACAGCCGGAAATAACGTCACTGTAGGGTGCGGAAGTGGATTTCAAAATAAGAGGTTTGATAAAATAACGCTTTCCGTTCAACACTGCCACCACTGTCCTACATGGACGAAACATATTTCTTTCATAGTACTTAAAACGCATTTACTCTATGAACTATGGGGGTTTATTAAACATTTGAATGCTGTATTTGTATTAACACTTTTTATCTGTGTAATGGAAAATGTGCTTCTACAGCTTTGGTGTAGAAAGCATAATATAGGCCAATAAACAGATTGACGGTTTAAATTGATGGTGCCCCTAAAGAAAGAAAAAGTCACAGTAGTCACTGAACGTGAAACTTACCAAAGTAATAGTAAATAAAAATTTACAGAAAATTAACTAATGAATATCAGACAAGTTTTTGAATTGTGGTTCAACAGAACCATTAAAAAAAACTAATGAAACAGACCTGGACAAAAACCATAGGGACATGTTAAAGTGTGTCCTGTAATTGGCATCAGATGTCTTCAAATTTGTAATCAGTCAGTCTGCCTATTTAAAGGGTAAAAAGTACTCACTGTGCTGTTTGGTATCATGGTGTGTACCACACTGATCGTGGACCACAGAAAGCGAGAGAGAGAGAGAGTGCACCAGAGAGAGAGAGAGTGCACCAGAGAGAGAGTTGTTTCCAGAGATTAGAAATAAAATTGTAGACAACCATGTTAAAAGTAAAGGTTATAAGACCATCTCCAAGCAGCCTGATGTTCCTGAGACTATAGTTGCACATATTACGGATAATATGAATGGTAACCAGAACAACTTCCAAAGAGTTTAGAGGTGAACTCTAAGGTCAAAGTACATCAGTGTCAGATTACACCATCTGTCGCTGTTTGAGCCAAAGTGAATTTAATGGAAGACAACCGAGGAGGACTCCACTGCTGAAAGTAAATCATACACAATGCCAGAATCCGTACTGACTCAAAACAGAGAAAAGAAACACCCAACAATTGCTAAGAACAAAACTCTGGACTGTTCTGAAGTGGCCTTCTATGAGCCCTGATCTAAATCCTAAAGAACATCTGTGGGAAAAACTGAAACATGCCATCTGGAGAAAGCATCATTCAATCCTGAGACATCTGGAGCAAGAGGACTCTGAAGAGGAGTGGGACCAAATACCTGTCGACAGGTGCAGGAGTCTCATTGACAGTAACTGAAATCCCTTGATTGCAGTGATTGCCAACACAATATTAAGTTAAGGGTCCAGGCCAGTTTTAGTTTGTTTTTTAAAATGCTTGTGTTGAATCACAATTCAAGTTTTTTTCTTTCTTCTTTTTAACTGAAGGGTACCAACAATTTTGCCCACGTCTGTAAATGGCAAACCATGGCTGGGTTTGATGTCATAACAAAGACACTACTATTCATTGAAAGAGAAAGTTTGAGAAAGTTTCTTTGCACTGAGTAAAAAACATAAATTCATTTGTGGGATGTGACAAAGACTACCTGTTGCTTCGTTTCTTGTGGCACCATCTCTGCATCTTACTTGTCGCTTGTTGGCTTTGTGTTTATGGGATTAGAAAGTCTTATTCCAATATGGAGGAAACAGGTCGCAGAGCTACTATTGTGCAGACGCGGGCACTCCTCTCCTACGCCTTGAGAGTCCCTCTGCCTTCTATTGGCCCGTCGAGCATCTTCAGCACCACGCAGACTGAACAGCGACGCACAGCCATACAGCCTTCATCAAATGAGGATGCAGCGCAGCGTACGCTGCCCTACACGGTTACTATGACACTGTTTATCTGATCTTTTTTTTTTCCTCCATTGTCTTTTTCCATCGATCTAAAACAGATGTCTCCAGTCCGTGAATTTGCAGCATATGTTCTCGCTCGTTTTGAACGCGAACACCTCGTCGTCTAATTCTCCGAGAGGAAGCTGATTCCCAGTCGCAGATGCTCCGCTTCTCAGGTTTTGTTTGTTTCGCCGGGTTTCCCTCGCATCGAGCCGACAGACATGACGGACTGTAACGCTGCCACTCAGGCTTTAGGCAGCAGCATCATCCCATGTACAGTGCCGCATCAACAAGCCTCGCCGCCCGACCACCGGGTCCCCCTGCCGGCGCTCCGGTGTCCGCCGGTCCCCCACTGCTTCTTGTAACATGACAGGTCGGGGAAGGAAGAAGAGGATCAAAGGTTACGGGCAGTGGTTCAAGCAGGAGCACAGACGGTTCAGAGCCCTGAAGAGAGGGCATCGGCAACAGACGGTCTGCTCTGTCTGAGTGGAGACGATTCAATCATAACTTAAAATTTCAGTCCTTGCAGGGTCTTTCTCTTCTGGCTTGCAGCCTCGAGAGAGATCCGGAGCGGTGCCCCTGGAGCTGTTTGATGTATCCATACATCAACGGGGGAGTGCCTGTGACAGAGGAACTGAACCTGGGTCCTGGACTCAGCTGACCCAGCGGGCTCCCCTCTTGTGATCTCACTGAAGCCTTATCTGATTTAGGCCTGCATTGTGGTGGAACCCACATTTGCCTTACAGTCTTATCTGATGCACGGCCTCATAGTGTTGATACTGGTCGAGTCCCAGTCAGCTGTGCAGTTCTCCAGGCCTGTCAGGCTCACTTGGCTGCTCCTGACCATCACCTTCACCTACACAGCCATGGGCTGCATCCAGAGCATAGCCTGTAACAAGTCACGCATCAAACGAGAGAACATCGTTGTGTATGACTTATCCGCCACCATAGATCACTGCCCTACTGTCATCGAGGAGAACTCGCCCATAGTGCTTCGATACAAGACGCCCTACTTTAAAGCCTCGGCGCGGATTGTGATGCCCCCCATAGCGCGCAATGAGACGTGGGTGGTGGGCTGGATCCAGGCGTGCACTCAGATGGAATTCTACAACACCTATGGAGACATCGGCATGTGAGTTCACACCTCCTCCACCTCTGCACCCCATTACACTCCCGTGACGTGCCTTTAGATGCACGAATGTTTGAGCGCATGATGCCACACTCTGTGCAATTACGTGTTTATGCATCGCATGGAGTTGCTCAGAGGAGCATTTGTGCACGCAGCAGGTTAACTGTGCTCGTCAGCCTCCTTCATTCAACCGCCCACCGACAGATTCTGTTCCTGTGACTTTGGCACCTAAATAGAAAATCTGCTATTAGAGGAGCTAAACAACAGTTGCTGCTCTCACACTCAAAATGTGCCCACAGAGACATGTCCTCCCCCACACCCACACAAGACGCACACGCACACATTATCTGGAAGGCATATGTGAGGGGGTGTTTAATCCTGCTGTGTTTATGGTGTGGGTGGACGCTGGGGTGAGAGGATGGGCTTTAGGGTGGGGTGTGTCACCAGATTGGTCTTGAAAGCACAACAAACAGACGACAAAACTGTTGGGTACAACAAAGAGATTATGATAATCTGCTGACATACTGAAACACCAGATATCAGGCAGTTATTGTTTCAATACAAGCTTCTGTGTGGACGAGATTTTTGAAGCATTACTAAAACTTCTGTTGTTTTCCTTGTCTAAAAAAATCACTTCATTATTTCAGCCACATGAGTGTGCAAACAAACCAAAAATCTGGAACTACTATCAAAATTGACTATTAATATTTTTTACTTCTCAGCTGCAAGAAGTACTTTCTTTGTCAATTAAGCTTATTTATTTTCACAAAATCATAAAAATTGTAAAGAATTGCAAAACAACATCCCTCATACAAAATAGTACTAAATATACAGTGAGTTGAAAAAGGAAAAACTCCACATGAAGGAAAAACACATGTTGCAAATTTGCCTGATAAATGACCTAAACAATTAATTTGGACATTATTTTAATCTTTATAATTTATTTTAAATAGCAAAGTAGCCATAGAAATTTCTGTTGTTTAACCTAATGTGAGCACTGTGTATCACCCTATCCCAAAAAGTAATGAGAGAAATTTACACATAAGTGCACCAGAGAACCTCTGGATCAAAAGGAAAGAACAGAACCACACTTGCACTTTAACAGTTACCCAGAAATCTCCCTGTGTCCAGTCTCATACTTGCTGTCTCCTTCCAGGTCGAGCTGGGAGCTGCCTCAGCTGCGAGAAGGCCTCGTGAGAGCCATCAGTGACTCTGACGGTGTGAGCTACCCCTGGTATGGAAACACTACAGAGACTGTTACCATTGTTGGGCCCACGTCCAAGCCATCCCGCTTCATCGTCAGCATGAATGACAATTTTTATCCAAGCGTCACCTGGGCTGTGCCGGTCAGTGAATCTAACACACCCTTGCTGACTAACATCAAAAGAGACCAGAGTTTCACCACCTGGCTGGTGGCACTCAACACCACATCCAGGGAAAAGATCCTGCTCCACACCATCAAGTGGAGGATGAGGGTTGATATTGCAGTGGATCCTTCGCTGCCTCTGGGCTCCAGGGCCAGGCTGGTTGGCCGGGTACACCAGGACCAGCCTAGGGTACTGACCCGCATGGAGCCCATTCCTCCTAACGCCATGGGGAGGCCCAATGCCAATGACGCCCAGGTTCTGATGTGGAGGCCGAGGAGAGGGCCTCCACTAGTCGTCATACCACCCAAGCATTGAAAGCACTTGACTGGCTGTTTGTTATGTGAAATCAGAGTGTGCCATTTCTGTAGTAAAATGGCTAATAAGATAATCAGATGAAAAGATGTGGGAAAAAGACAAATTAGGATGTATGAGCAGGCTGACGCTTGTGAGAACTGCCAGTGGCACAAATCAGAGTAGCAGCCTTTTGCGTGTAAATGTTGAGGGGATAATTGCCTTAATTCCCCACCTCTGCCTTTGATGATCCAGAAAGTATGTCTGCCCCTACTTCTGGTGAGCTACTGGGTGTTTTACTTAGCTTTTACTGCAGTCCAGCACAACTGAGTGAAGCATTCTGAAAACCTTCTACCAGTGTTGTGAAGTAACACAAACCTGTACTGTAGCTACTCAGGCCTACAAAGAATAATCAAGCCTAAACACAGACACTGTTTTAAAAGGTTCTTCAGCCTTAATGATGACATAATCCTGGTCTGGTCTGTAAAGTGCTGAGTAAGAGTGTAACCAAGGAGAGGTGTAAGTGTTTATGGGTCACACAGGTCCAAAGAGGATGCCACTGCTGTGGAGTTTATTCACAAAGGACATAGATGAATATAATATCACCTGAAATGTTACTGGATGGTGTGAGTGTGGTTGTGCAGGCATGTGTGTATGTGTTTGTGGTCGTGTGTTTTCTATAATGGAGCCCAGGGTTGTGTCCTGGTTTGCTGCTTTGTCACACCAGACTGCCTCACACACACACACACACACACACACACACACACACACACACACACACACACACACACACACACAT
>OMLM01001889.1:8988-32024 GCA_900302695.1 Helostoma temminkii | reverse complement strand
CACACACACACATTTGTCTCACTATACTTGTGAGGACACTTATAGACATAATGCATTCCCTAGCTCCTTATAGCTCCTTATATAAAAACTTAGTCTTAACCCTGAAAATGCTCTTTAAACTTGAAAATGTCCTCACAAGACCAAAATGTCCTCGCAGGAATAGTATTTGAACAAGGAAATAAAGATGTGCACACACACACACACACACACACACACACACACACACACACACATTAGGGGTCTCATTTGTGATTATGTTACATTTTAGGATAATTTAAAATGATTTGAAAGTAGAAAGATGATCAGCATGCATCAGAATGAGTTACTTTGCTCATTACGTATCACAGAGAATGCAGAAACCACAGTTTGGAGTTAGTCAAACACACACACAGTCATAAATGAAGCCCTGCAGCACAAATGGCTAGTTCACCCGAGCTGCAGAGCTTCTACCTCCCTGCCTTTTGAAAGCCAGCAATGCCTGTGTTGTTGACAGCCTTCTACAGAATAAAAACATAATTTCACCATTCCCATATCCCAGCTAATTACATTCTTGAGGTGAAGAAGCAAAGTTGCTCTATTAGTAATAGAATTAGTCTGGCCTCAGTAGCTGCAGCAGGACAACCTGAGCTACAGTATGTCTTTTCCCCATCAGTATATGTTGATAAATATCGTAGTGACAGAGAGCTATATTTATGTGAGACTTAGACTTGAGAATCGGTTCACCTAGATTACAAAGTCTTAGCTTCTCGCCTCTAGCTGTGTCTAGATATGCAGATTTGGGGGAAGTTTTAAAATACGGATGAGTCAGTGCGCTCCAACCAGAACAGTGGAATTGTGACTTTTGTGATCACAGCATTGAACAACTGCATTTAAATAAGAATCTACAGCCATGTCAGTCACTCTCTGAGGCACTACTTAGGCACAGTAATACTTTGAGCTCAATGCTAGCATGCTGATATTTATCTGTTACATTTATCGTGATTATCATCTTAGTTTAGTCATGTTAACACATACTAACATTGGATAATTAGCACAAACTACAGCTAATGTTTTTGGAAACATCTACAAGTTCTACATGATGTATTGGTCATAAACCAGTACTGGACACATTCAAACTTAGACCAGATGGTTATCAGTAAGTTTAAGGCAACTCAGTCTCCAAAATCAGTAGCAGTAAGAATTTGAAAACTCTTTTTATAACTTCATCTTTATTGGTATTTCCAGAGAATGAAAAACAGAAGATGAAAGCAAATAGTTGACATGGGCAGGATTATGTATAAATAGGAAAAAGGCCTCTCGTCAAACACCCTTTCTTCATCAAGGTTGATGAATGTGGCACTGATATTTTCATTTTCTTTAGTCACATGGTCAATCATGTGTATAGGTCTCCCGATATTGTCCTGTGTTTGCCTCTCTTGGATAAATCCTGTTTAATCTGGGTAATTTAGTTCAGAGGTCAGGTTTTCAATTATTTTGGTTATAATTGATACTAAATGTTTAAAACCTGTATTTAAACGGATACAGGTCTATATGCACTACATCCTATCGACAGACATCTGTCTGCCACTGTTATTCTAGATAATATACAGATCTATTAACAGTTTTCATAAGGACTATTTTTTTCAGTAATGTCAGTTTTGGTTCTTCAGCCACCATGAAATCTTAGTTACAGTACTCTAAAAACCTGTGTCATTAAAACCAAAACTATCTGCATGACTTGAAACTGCTATTGAGATTTCTTTCTCTGTAATTTGGGTGAACTGACGCTTTGAAGATTGGTGCAGTGTTTAGTTTTCCCCTTATGCAGTCTCTTTGTGCCATTGTATGTTTTAAAACAGATATTTTTTAAAAGCATACAACTGAAGATGAAAACCAGAGTATTATGTTAAAAATGTTGCTAAATGTTTTACAGGAGGTCTGCTGGCGTATTTCTGTTTGTACACACTCAGCGCTTAGTGGGCCAGTAAAACAGGTCATACAGAACTGCTGAGCTGGTCCACAGGAGACAGAGATGAAGAGAGACAGAGGATGTAACCATGCTTTTTTAACCCATGCTGCTCATTACTCTTGGTGCAAACCAAACAAGCCTTTCCACACACACACACACACTCCTCATCTAGACAGTAGAGCAACGATCACCTGAAGGACTGATCTGCTTGTGTGTTTCAACACACTCATCACACAGAGACACAGCGACACTCCATACTTTAACAACATGCCTGCTGTAGCCACGACAGTGCAGTGTGATGCAAATAGCATCCGAGAGCCCACATAGACAATCAAGGGAAACATCTAGAGCAGCACTTTTAACCAGAGAAACTTTAGGTGACTTTACTGGTCTGTGATTTTATTCAAAGAATTGAGGCTTTTATAGAGTGAAACAAAGTGGAATCTTTTTTTCACATTTTGCCCAATTAAAAAACGTACAAAATGTATTTATACTTGACCTCAAGGTCACACAGTGTTGTGTCTGTGTGTGTCAGGGCCTCAGATGTCTTTTAGAGTTACAGATGTGCCTGATGACTTGACGGGTAGAGCAGTACACCACCCTTTGTGAGGAGCTTGACTTGTTAATTCTTTCTTGTTCTGCTGACTGGAGTTTAATGCAGTGATTATTTAAACACGACTGGGTAATGATGTTTCACAGTGTTAAAAATATGAAGGACATGTTACAGTCCATTCTCTCAGACTGTCTGGATTTTGCATGCAGTGTTTTTAAATTCATTAAAAAGAAATGCCAAATATATCAAAGTGTGAATTTATTCACGTTACGTAGTGTGCTGTTCTAAGGTGACATGTCAGGTATTAAATTAGACAAAGTAGATATTTAAGTGTGTAAAAGTTCATCTAAAATATAATGAAACATAATAAACACAATTTAGTTGAAATGCTGCACAAAATGTAAATGTGTTGTACGGCAGAAAAAGGAAAATTAGTAGAGAGACACACAATAAGATTCGAAGAACATAAGGAAACATTTATCGTTTATAAAAGATTCACATATTGAATCACACATACATAGATTGGTAATTCAAATAATAAAGTTATTAATTATACCCGCTTTATCACAAGAAAAAAACAAACAAAACTAAAGTAGCCCCAGAAGAAAAACACCAGTTAAATTGTACAGTCCAAGGTTATTTTCTCACATTCAGTATTTTTTGATTACTTTGCCACACAATCAACAAAACATACTGTTACACAAACACAGGACATAAAAAACCAGATGCTGATTATCAGTGGCTTTAAAAGTAATGTAAACAAAAACCTAATTAATTAATTTAATAACTTTAACAGACAAGGAATTTAGATTTATGGGTTACAATTTAAATGGTGCTATTATTTACACCCAAGGTCAAGAGAAGTTCAAGTTGCAGAAAATTCCCACATAGTCAAGCTTTCCTTTTCACTTCAAATATATAATAAGTGATTAAATAATCCCACCTATTAAATAATCCCACCTATTACTGCCTAAAAAGACTATGTCTGAAATGTCAGATTAATTTATTCCTGTATTATCCCAATCATACATCCAGATTAGACAGACCAAAGTTAAATATTTCTCAGTGATATATTTCTCTCATGAAGAAACACGTTATCCAAGATGTTGCCCGGCAACAAAAACTGTTTCTAAAAATGGCTAAACAAAACCCAACATGAGCCATAACTTAAACTTGTTATGATCATTACAAAAAACATATCCTTGTAGTATTAATAAGCACAGAGTTGTGCCTCCCGGGAAAGTGGCCTCTTGAACAATGCAGAAATCCCAGCATGCTATGACCCGACCCATACTTGCCTTTTGCAGCCTAAATGAATTAACTTAATGTACTAAACACTGCTTTGGAGTAAACAATGCCTGGTAGAGTTGATGTCTTTAGCGGCTAAAGTGGGACAGCCAATGACTGTCAGTACTTCAAATACTTCAACTCTGAGTTTTGCACTAAAGTCAGTGTACTTTTGAGAAAATATGACACAGAGGTTTTTAAAAATCCTGCATAACTAGCTCCTTAATTCTTTATTGTATATGTGTAACTGATGTCTCGGTAACCGTAAGTGCCAGTAAAACTGGTTCTTCACAAACACAAGCGCCCTGTAAAGAGTACCTTCAGTACTGACTGTGTGGCAGCTAGGATTATCCTTATAGCAGTAATTATGGGGATAAAAGAAAAACATACAATCTGAGCCTGTTTCACCAGTCTTTTCTTCTCATTGGTTTCTCCTACCCAGCTGAGGCACTTGTGGTGTGAGACTCATCACAGTGTTGTGCTTGCTTTTTTTAAAATGTTCTTTTTAACTTCTCCTGTCGTTGCTTCTCAACATGCTTAGCTCCACGCTTTTACTCCTCTGCTCCTCCTTTGCGTGTTCACAATATGATAAAGACCTTTCCCTCTTTTTCTTTAGCTCTCTTGTCCTTTCCCCTGCTTGTCTTCATGCTTCAGCAGGGCCTCCTAACACTGCGATAGGGTCAGCTGTGAGTGTCCTATGCTCTGCTGGGGTTGGGGGGCGGCTTTCCTTCATAGCCATACAGGAAAGTGGCCACGATGACTAAAATGGCCCCCAGGAAGAACACACTGTGGAGAACAGCAGACAACACTATCAGACTGGCTGTGAGATAGAAAAACAAAGGTACAAACTTACACATAGTTTCCTCTACCTGGTCGGGTCGAAGTCTTGCAGCAAGAAATATGATATAAGAGTTGACAGAATGATTGAGAGAGATGTAGCAAAGCCCTTGAGGATGTTGTCTGCATACTTGATGACCGCTGCTATAACCAGACCACCCAGCGCCTAGAAAAACAACAAACACACAGGCACAGATGGACAGAGGCATGACCTGTAAGGCAGACAAAGAGTCTGATCCTCAAAACTGAAGAGCCTCCCGTTACCCCAGAGGCTTGGTGATATATTTGATAGTTTTGTTGGGAAATACATATTGAGAAACACCCAGTGGAGTGAGAGTTACCTGCAGTGCCACAACAGTCCAGGTGACTGTGTTGTAACCCTGGAACATTCCTGACTCCCTCACCCTCTCCCCATCATAGGCCAGCATCCCAAAAAGGCCAAACACCAGGCCAAACATCCCTGCAAACACACACATATAAACAATGAGTCAGATTATTATTCTGATCAAAATAAAACTAAACTGGCTATGGATCAGATGGTACAGAGGATCACAGGATCTGTGGATTTGATCCCTCTCATGTTCACGCCAAAGCATCCTTGAGCTACACATGCAGTTAAGTAACCTTTTATCTCAAAAGTCAATTCAAGTGGGTAATCAGGAAACAGGTTTACATACACTTACCGAAAGCCCACATTAACACACTGTTCACTGCTCCTGTCTAAGCTGCAGCAATCAGTGCAGATGAAAAAGCTCCAAGCTAACACCAGGAATGGCAGGAGACTTAACACACACCTCACACATTTCAGGGTAAAAATAAACTTGACAGGAACATTAATTTTAACAGAAACGTATCAAAGGTAAGAACCCAACTGTGTCTCTTTGTGCAAGGAAGAGAGGAAAGTGTAGTTTGCTTCAGAAACATGGTGATGGAGCCTTTTTCAGCCTTCATCTATCTAACAGTTGCTTGATTCAAATGATTGATGAATACCGACCTAGCTGGATGTTTCGGACCCACACGCTCTGTTTGCTCTCCTTAAGGATCTTCTCAAAGTAGACACCAGCAAACCCACTGGAGCAGCATGCCACCAGAACTGCAGTCACCCCGACAAGTTGGGAGCCTGTAGACAGGGTCTCTTTGTCTGGGACCGAAGCAGAATCAGAGGGCCACTGCAGACACAAGAGAAACACGCAGATTATAATTAATGTTCAGTTATAATTGATGTTAACTTTGAAAATTTGAAACAGTAAAAACAACAAGACATAGAAATAGAAAATAAGAAAAAAAAACATGCCAACATTCTTTCACAGCCTATGTTATGACTCCGTTTACATGCAGTGAAGAATTCAGATTACTGAGGGAAAATGGGTTTCTCGGCTAATCAGGGAACGAGTTAACATGAGAGTTGAGTAACCTGATTTATGAAAATCCGCACATGCATGCAGCAGAAGAGTAATCTGATTTTATCCCTAACTCTGGCTGATTTTGGAACCATAGTTCACAGATTTTAAGTGTACAGCCACATAACAGACAGTTTCTAGACGTGTTCTTTCTTTAGAGCTCTTTCTCTTGCTTCTTTTTTTTTTTTTTTTGGATGTGTAGCAGAACTGAAATTGCGTAGAGAGAGTATTCATATATTGGTAATAGTTGGTGGACATTTCATTCATGTATACGTCCAGCAGATTAGTATTCCAATTTCTCCTCTTCCTTGGGCTTAGTTTGGAAGTGCAGTTCACAGATTTTAACTGTTTTTGTTGTTTTGTTTTGTTTTTTGATGTTAATGTGTTGGATTCGGAGCTGACTACAATGAGAGAGACAGACCAGCGCTGCATTTCAATGCACAAACTGACTGAATTACAGCAATACCCAGCGAAAAGTGAATTATTTAGGCGTGTAATGATTTCCTCATTCATCTCCGCTCCTCTCAGATGATGATGTTGGAAGCCTTTTTTATGCACATGCGCTCTTGTAAAAAGCAGATTAGAAAGCTGGTTATGGGTTCACATGCCAAGGTAATCGGCATGCTCTGGGAGAAATCAGGTTTCTCTAATCCCCTACCCCGATTACAGAAACTAAAGGTTTCCCGTTACATGACAGTTAAGAAATCAGCTTACTCGAGAAAGATGACTGTAATCGGTGTACTAAGTTCCATGTAAATGCTCTGTATGTGTGTGTTTATACACTGAGATAACAGATTGCCTCGTTGACAAATAGATCTTTATACTGCAGTTGTAAGTCACTGTGGATATAAGCATCTTTTTTCACTTTGTTTAAACCAATAAGATTTTAACAATCAGACATAAACCTCTCTAAATCCACAATGTTGGGTATCTGAAATTCATACAAAAGCATCTTCACAAAAAAAAAAAGAAAAAAGAAAGAATATGGTCTCCGGTTATGCAGAGTAAGAAGGATTTTCTAACTACTGCACTTTGTCTTTGAAAAACAACATATGGAAACAAAGAGAGTAAAGATCTTTTTGAGTGAGTTTATAATTTTGGGAAAATTTCAGGAAATGTTAATGTGGTTAAAGGACAGTCACATTCCTACACAGAGCCTGGCTGCACTGAGAACCGTTAAATATAGAGAGTAAATGTTTCTGCGTGTCTGATCCTGTTGCTATATGTCCTCCCCCTCCATTGTGCTTCTCTCTCTGCTGGCTCAGGCAGCAGTAAGATCACATCCAGTAATACTTCTTATCAGTCATTTTCCTTGTTTTACCAAGGAGGAGGAGGAGGATGTGTTACCACAACATTCTTTCCTTTATTGACACTTCATCATTCATAACCACTGGTAGCCAATATTTATTTAACACTGTAGTCCAGGCCTCGTTATTCTGTTCTGTTTATTTAACCTTTATAACCCACTTTTCCTGCCTGGCCAAAAGAAGGATCAGACAGTAATAAAAAAAATTTAAAAAACAGGCATACTTCCAATACACGGCCAAGTACATGCATAATTAAAATGTAAGTGACACCTACATAACTGGCAACATTTGATTCTTCCATTTAAAAGAAGACATTTTTTACTCTCAACCATTTTTCCAAATTCAGTGCATATGTAACAGTGTGATCTTGAAGTGGTTAGGGAGCGTGCAGACAACATCTACAGGGAATGTAACTGGACCATGTATCGTACAGTGGAGATATGAAGTTGTACTAGACCTGCACAAGAGCCACTCCGGCCATAAGAATCAGCAAAGAGAGCCACTGGTAGGTTCCCAGCCTGCGGCCCAGCATGGACACTGAGAACAAGGCCGTGGTCAGGATCTTAAGCTGGTACGTCACCTGATGGAGAGAAGGTGAGAAACTAAACAATCCAAAAATTTTGTTGTAGTTGCTAAAAGGCTCAGAAAGAACCACCAGCTCCTGTCAGTGCCGCACTGACTCATACTGGGAGTAATTCAGATTTAAACATTCGCAGCTGTACTGTACCTGGTAGGTGGCTGCATCCAGGTTGGACAAGGCAACATACAGCAGGTTGTTTTGCAGGGTGTAGATCCCTGAAGGGATTGCCAGCTTTAGAGTTTCTATGGGTTTGTGAACTATTTCCTGACGCAGGATGCTGTTTAGAGCTCGCATGTTGTAACCTGTGAAATGTAAACAAGGATTTTATTCTATAAGACAGATGTAATTTGTAATTAAACCTGTCAGCTTTGGGAGAAAATAAAGTAATAATTTTAAAGTTAGAAGTGCATCTTTTTTGTGTATTCTGCAAATACAAATGCATGTTTAGCAAAAGCAAAAAGTTTTTGACAAACTTCCACGTTGTTGTTGTTTTGGTTTTTTGTATGTATGCTTGTACTCTGTTGCTCTTTTTACTTATCATTTAGTGAGAACATTTTGGAAAAAAATCAAAATTTTGCTAATTTTAGTCTTTATTATGTCCTTATTAAAATACTAAAAAGATTACTAAACTACAAAAAAAACAGAGAATTCTTGTTAGTGTCCCTCCATGTTAGTATTAATAAGTAACCTCATTTAAATGCAACAATTTTGAGATACTTGTAATTTACTTTACTCTCATTTAAAATTTAATGTTACTTTTAGTCCACTACAGTTGAGGGTAAATATTACACTGTCACGTTTAATTGCAGATTCTCAAAATAAAATAATAGTATGGGGGATGCCAGTAGGATACAAAACAATTTGAAGTTTTGAGTTTATTTCTTTGAGTACATTCTGCTATAAAATTGGTTACGTTAAATTAATGTTGTATCATTTTTCAAATGCAATTCACAGGACATCATAGGAATAAGGGTTTTGTTTTCTGCTTAAATCTGGAGATAACTTTAAGTCCTGTAAATGTACAGAGCTTATTTATAAGACACACATAGAACAAATGTGGACTACACTTGTAGTGCGTTCAAAATTCACTGAACATGTACTTTAGTACCTAAAATAAAATTTAAAGCATGTGCTCAGTGAGCTTGTGTCCGTGCACACACCATGCTCCTTGAAGACGAGCAGGACACACGTCAGGATCTTCATGACCTCTGCAACCACTACAGCTGAGGAGGCCAGGTACCGTGGGCCCTCGCCCTGCAGGGTACGAGAGTAGCGCATGGTGAGTACCAGGGAGGTGGTCTGGAACACCAACACACCCAGAGAGAGGTACTTCAGCCGGGATGAAGCCATGGCCACTGGTCGAGGGCGCACTGGAAACAGAAAAGTGACAAACAGTTACGGTATAAGTAATTTAGAAAAGTGATTATTGCTGGGAGAAGAGATTTTTACTCAAAGAGCAAACACTGGACAGAAGAGAAGGAATGAGACAGTGCATCTCACCTTTCTTCCTTTCCTTCAATGACGCTTTAAAAGCAACTTCACAGGCGTAGATATGTGTCTCTGTATAACATAAAACCCTTTAGGGTTTAAACCTCGTGTCCCGCTGTTCTCTCCAGTTCTCTCAGTCAGACGGACAAACCAGATACCGAGGGCTCAACCCAGCTGTCAAAACAGCAGCACTTCACGTCCTGGCGTCCATTGACCCTCGCTCGTTATCTACCGTCCGCTAAGAAACGCTCATTATCTTCTATTATCTTCACTCTGACAATCGTATCACTAATGACTATTTAACTAATGGTGCGATAAAGTAGTAAAGTGTAGCCAGAAAGGCTAAGAATTTGAAAGAATGACATGCATGTAAAGTCCTGAATGACTTCCGTGTACAGATTTCTTCCTCGGATGTTCATCGAGGCTTCCTGGGAGAACGAGCGCCCCCTACAGCACTGAAAACAAACGGCACCACTAAAAGTATTGTTAAGCACTTATAGTGCAATATTCTTATAGACTGTATGTAGATATTTATTTAAAATCTATGCTACGTTAAACACAGAAAGTAAAGCTTTCACATGTCCAGGACAGTATAGAATTAGGCTTTCTATCACTATTATTGTTAAATACAAGAGCTGTCCTTAGCTTAGGCCTGCCTTTCCAGTCCATCTGGAAAGACATGCTAGAACGCATGTTATAGACGCCCCAATGGGCAAACTGACTAAGAAATGAAACATTACATGTACACATCCAAGTGCTGAATTAAATCATCTTTTTGTGCAGAGAAATTTAAAGAAAAACAGAAAGATCTGAAGATCTTTACTTTTCTATACATTCCAGTAATATATACCATGTGGAAAGAGCATCCTAAGGAAAATAATATTTGTTGCTCAATGTGCAAAGCTCAACCACTGATTAAAAGTTATTTTTAATGTAAGATACAATTTACTTTCACTTTGGTAAATTTATTTTTAATATTACAAACATTATTACAAATTGGATTTATAGTCACCTACACATAGAAAAAAATGTAATGTCAAGTTACATCATGGCATATATTTATAATATTGTTTTTTTTTCAGATGATCAAAACTGTATTCTTTTGTTGTAATGAAAGATGTATTCTTCTAAAACTATGAGGAACAAGAATGTTTATGGAAAGAATCAGTCAATGTGAAATGTGTGAAAACAAATCTATTTCAAACTTACCAGCCATATGTGGACAAGGACAACATATATATATAAAAGACACTCACAAATACATAAATGTGTGGAGATCTTGGCTTTATTTCTGTAAGCACATTTGGTTGATCATTTGTTTCTGTTTTCCAGACAGACTTCTACCTTATACACATACATAACTTGGTGACACCTACTTCACTTGCCATGTATATTATAGGCTATTTGGTTAACATGAGAAAGTACAGTAAAAAACATTTTATATACAGGACTTAAGAACACGGCCTTGCATATGTATGGAAACTGATATGCGAAATGCTTAACAACATTGTGCATTGTACCTCAATGAACAGCGTAGGTGTTTGTGAAGCTGTAGGACATAACAACACAGAAAGTGAAAGTGTCAGGAACTGGGAATATTGATGAAACATTATAATATGATGCGTTTACGAAACCAAAGTAGGAAGAAAACACCATTTCTTGGCACAATGTGTGTCCTATTTCTTTAGCTTTTTACACTTCTCAGAACTTTTAAAGACAACACAACAGAAATTTGGACATAATGTAAATTTTTGGATTTCTGGTAATTTTTTGAACAAAACAAATTTTGGTCTTAAGGGTGCAAATGTTCCTTTTTGACAGTTTCGAAAGTAAAAGAGTGCTTGATTGTCTGTTTCCACAGAGCAGTCATACAAAGCTGCTGAATGCTCAACTTTAAAAGACAAAAAAATATATATCACCCTACTCGCCTTTAGACTTGGTTTGTTAATCATTATGATTTAAAAAGCTGCAGCGATACACTGATTGTAGTTAAGCAAAAGGCAAAAATGGTTAAATGATTTTAGAAGTGAAACTATGTACAGTAGCAGGTTAAATGATAAAACCACACACCTCTAGAACGTTCAGAGTTCAGAAGTGCCAACAGTATTCATATAATAAAAAAACAAGATATTTCAAAACGCAACACATATCTGTCAAATTACCCTCAGTAACGACAAACAGAATGTGCTGCAGGTCTATATACATTTCATTGTACAACAAACTAAACCCAATGACAAAACAGTAACTAATGTATGTGTTTGCATAAAGTTTGTCAAGCTTCTGAATGTATCCCTCAACAAAGCAGAAAGTATAGTGACACCATTCATGATGAGACATCACAAGGCAGCACATGACGGTGTCCATACAAACTCTGATTTGGTTTTCCGATAAAATCTGTATTTTTGTAACAGTAACTTTCAAAACATGGGAGATACACTGATCACACTGCACCCACCAGTGCAAGGAAAGATTTAATGAACCATTTAAATGTCGAGCCTTTAAAAAAAATTCACCCTTTAGCACAATAAAACAGATGATGCATGAATAAAAAACAATAAAACAACAAATAGTTTTGCTTTGATAATTAAAGCATCAACTGGACATACAAATCGTATTAAAAGTATAGTGAATGGTTTTGGAGTTAGTACCGACAAGCTTATCAAAGAGCAGTTGTCCTAAACAGACAATACCAATGCAGAGGGTCCACAGTTCCGTCTCAGTGTCCATCTCAACAGTCTATTTTTGCTGATGTGACACCGCAGTTCCTCGACGATCCCTAAATTAGCAGTTTGTGTTTGGGTGCCAAAGACAGACTGAAGATGTCCCAAATCGAAGCAACTACAAAGAAAACAGCTTTTTGGTACAGAGAACCTTTGATTTCTAGCTGATAATACTCAATAACATTTTAGGATCTATACGTACAGTTTTCTTAAGTGCAAAAGGGAGAAAAACAGGGTAGGTGATTTTAATACAGAACATAAAGAGAGAATTAACAAGAAAAGTGAGAAAAGCATTGCAAATACTGCGTGTTGTTCTTCTTAACTACACACAACCCAAACGTCAGTCTTTTGATACTTTCCTCTGGCCGGCCTACGCAAACACCTGCATGTTTCCGAGCTGAGGCTGCTGAGAGGTTTGCTGCATCTGTTGCGACTGTGGCTGCAACTGCACCTGCTCTGGAATGTGTGTGTGGCGTGATGACGGCAGTGCATGGTGGGGGTTCCCCAGAGGGGTGGGGCTGGTGGTGACATCAGACCAGTCTGAGTTGGAGTGGGGGGAAGAGGATGACCAAGGGTCTGGGGATTCAGGTGAAGGGGTGAGATACGGGTGCTCACTGGGTGGGTGGGCAGAGTGGCCAGGGGTGGTGCCCTCTGAGCCAGCAGTGGTATAACTGTGCTGGGAGGGGGGTGTGGGGTATTTATCCACAGGGCTCTGCATGGGTGGATACGAGGAAAGTGGTCGAGACTGGCCATCAATTCCTGCGTGGCTGACGGTGTGAGGGTGCTGCAGCGTGTGAGAGAGCCCGTGCGCCATGCTCATCTGTTCAGGCATCTGGTACATCATACCCTGCGTGCAGTGGAGGTGGCCTGGTCCCTGCTGGGTGTGACCCTGACTCTGGTTCTGCCCCTGGGACTGTGTAACTTGCACCTGGCCTGGTTGTGGCTGCTTCAGCACAGCCTGGCCTCCTCCAGGGGCCATCATCTGGAATGTGACGATTGGCGGCAGCTGCTCCCTGCTCATGGTGACGTTCATCGGTGTGAGTATCTGGCCCTGGCCGCGCTGTTGACTCATGCCCGGGTGAGAACCCCCCATCTGGTGCGGTACGAGGCCAAACATGTGGCCGTTGTAGCTGTGCTTGGGCATGCTTACCCAGCCCTGCTGCTGTCCCAACATGTGGCTGACAGGGGGCAACATTGGTCTGGAGGTGGGGCTGCTTAAGAGAGGAGGGGAGTTTGCTGTGGTGGAGACAGCAGCAGACACGTCGCCTGTGTATGAGTGTGGTGATTCTAAGGAGTCAACAGGTGACATGGTGACTGAGCTCTCTGGAAGTCCTCCTGCTGCCTTGACACCATTCACGACCGCTCCTCCTGTACTTCCTCCACTTCCTCCTACCACTCCAGCACCCACACCTGGCCCCTCTCCTCCAGCAGGCTTCTTTCTTCTCTTTGCCTTCATGTCTTTCTCCTTAGCTCCACCACCAACACCTCCCATCTTCGTCCCACCTCCACCCCTCCTGCTCTTTTTACCCTGCGGCCCAGGACGCATGCCAATGAAGCCTGCTGCATTTGTCCCACTCATGATGCAGGCATTTCCTCCTCCACCCATGTGGTTGGGGCCACTGTGTGGACTGTGGACCAAATTGTACTGGTCCAAAAGGCGAACTATGTCATGATGCATACGTTCTTGAGCGGTGTCACGAGGCAGCCGATCCAGATGATCAGTGATGTCACGGTTGGAGTAGTGGTCAAGGAGGACCTGAGCAGCCTCGAAGCTGCCTTCCCTGGCTGCAAGAAACAGCGGAGTCTCCTCCTGAGGGAAACACGGACAATAAAACACAATCAACATTATGTCGTAAAATACAAATGCATCATTAGCATACAGGAAACCACTGAATCTTTTACACAATTTAGTTTAGTTAATGGCTAAAAAAGTAATCAATACAAATGACATGCACATCTAATTCATCTAATTCACATCAAGAGTTGTCAGTAGGTGGTACACTAATCCCATTTAAAATGAATTCTGTGCTTATGTTTTTATTTTTGTACTCAGATTATCATTATTATTATTTATTATTCATGTGATTTTTATTTAAGAAAAGGAAATCCAAGTAAAAAGTCTTGTTTTTAATAGCCTAAATTTGACTCTTCCTTAGCACAAAAGATATATTTTGTGATGTGTGACAAAATGTATTTCCGGTAAAGTATGTTTACTTCACATTCAAACATTTTCTTACTGTTACACCACAGCATATACAGTATTCGTGATTGAAAACACAAAAACACACCTTATTGTCCTGCATGTCACGATTGGCTCCATTCTTCAAAAGCACCAGAGTGGCCTCCACATTATTAACTGCAGCTGCCCAGTGCAGAGCAGATTTGCCTAAAATAGAGGAACATTAAGAAAGGACAAAGAAGCACATTCATGTTAAGCAGAATGAAATGATCAAAATCTATTTTTATCCGTTCATTACTGTTATGCATTGATCTTTCAGCTGCTAATCAGAGACATCTATAGGCTTGTCCTGTTTAAAAAACTCATACTAATGAGAAAGTAATTTCATTACAATCAATGTATTCGTTGTAATCTAAATAGCTGTATGTGATGACCACACAAAAGGCAGACATCTGATAAACGCAGTAAACACAACAAATGCTGTTTCCTGACCGTGGTCGTCTACAGCATTGATGTCAGCGTGGCAGTGGATCAGCTCCTCCACCATGCCCTCCACAGCTAGCCTGGCTGCCAGGATCAGAGGAGTAGTGCCATCATTCATCCGGGCATCCAGTTCTGTTGCGCGATTACGGATCAGAATCTGAGAGAAGGCACAGGGTATGCAGACAGAACAGATGATGAATAATGGTGAAATACCATAGAGAAGAAGATTTCAGAATTATAAAATATTAAATATCAAATCAAGTTCAAGATCAGACAGTTGTCTCACCTGGAAAACTCCCTGGGCATCAGCTGCCACAGCAGCATGCAGAGGAGTTCTGCCCATGTTGTCATGGACGTTGGGATCAGCTCCAGCATCCAGCAGTCTCTTAGCTGCATCAGCTCTGGCGTAGCGAGCAGCCAGGTGGAGAGCTGTTTCTCCTGTTCGGTCAGTCTGGGCCATAAGTGAGGCACCCTGAGTGATCAGGTCTGAAATGACACTTGGCCCTGGTTCATCTCCTCCACTCTCCTCCTCCTCTTCTCCATGCAGGCTGCAGTCTGGGCCTACACCGTGCCGCAGTGATGCCAACATCAGTGGGGTGAAACCATCTGAGAGGAGAAATTCATTATTAACAAACTCATTCATTCCTAAAAAATATTGAAAAATGAATTAGATTGAGAATCCTGAAAGTGAATTATTCTCACCAGGTCCCTTGACATTAACATCCAGACAGTCGGCATCCAGGTCAGCCTGTGGAGGTGTGAGTGTGATGTCTGCAGCCTTACGGTGCTGCAGGGTCCACTCCCTTCGGTCAACACTTCCATCCGTAGCCATGGACAGCAAAGGTTTGTCCTCAGTCTACAGAAAGCAACAGAACTTAAAACAACATTCACAAACAAAATTCCAAAAAATTTTTTTTGCTCAAATTAATTTGAGGTTCTTTGATTCTTCAACTTTAATTAAGTCTTTTTCAATTCACTTACTCTTGGTTTCTTGGATGGGGCCTCATCTTCTAGCCATCTTTCACCTTCATTAATCATTGCTCCATCCTGGGTCTTGAAATTCCTGGTGTGCCAAAAAAAACTTTTAAGTAGCAGTAACATGTTACAGCTACGTTTAGTTTTACATTCAAATCAACACTAGTATCGGCAACAATCTTCAACAATACTTGCTGATACAGTTGAAGTTACATATAGTTTCTTAACATAAAAGTAGCAGGGATATTTGCTTACTTTCTCTGTCCACACTTCTCCCAGAGAGAAACTCTGTTATTTACCCTGATATGAATTCTCATATGCAGTTCTTATGATTGTATATACCCTGTTTTACTTTTAAAACAAGAATCGTGTCTTGTATATCCACTCACTTCATGTCAAAGTCATCCTGTCCAACAGGCTCTCTCCTCTTGTCATTTTTATTTGCCAGGAAGCCATCAGGCAGCCACAGGACACCATGTTTATGCTTCCTCTTGGCTGCTAACATCCCCAGCACTAGGATAAGCAGAATAATAACCACAGCCACTCCAACCACATACATCAGATAATCTGGGATAGGATCGTCAGTTGGATCACCTGGAAAACACAAAGACAACAATATTAGTTGTTTTGTCTGTAGGTGACTTAGGCTTGTACTTCATAACAAACCAATAAAATTCCAATGGCTATGGACAGATAGACCAACTTACTTCGGACAGACACTAGAGGGTAAGGCAGTTCAGCCTTGATGTGCGCTGCTGCTATGAAGGATGCGGCCTCATTAGTGTTGGAGAAGCAGCTGACAGAGCTCTGAGAGCATTCACGGTTATCGATTTCCAGGTACACCACAGAGCTGCATGGTCAAAAGTCAAAATACAAAGACAGTTAATCATAAGACAGGAGACAGCTGTGAAGAAAAAAAAATTAGGTAAACATTTTAATCCTTACCCAATAATTTCCCTCTCCAGCTCCCGCTTGCTTCTGCTGCTTTGCACATGTTGTACTTGCTCCTCCTCGTCCTTATAGTAAGGGTACACCATTGGCATTTTCTTATTATCCAGCTTCACCCGCAGGTTGGTGTGCAGCAGGGCTCCCAGGGAGCGCAAGAAACCTGTTAAGTCACCAAGTAGCTCCTCAGGTTGCAACCGGACCACAATAACCAGTGTACCACCCGCTATTTTGGCTGGAGTGTCAACAGAACAGTCCAGGCCATCCCAGCCACAGGCCTCATTGTTGCAGCTCTGGTCACAGATTTTATTACCATAATGGTCTGGGCAGTAATCGTTATACCTGAAAATACACAGTACACAGCAGATGAGTGTTTGCTGATTCGGCTTAAAAGATTTTTGGACTTTGGACAGGAAAAGCAATGAAAAATACAGAGGAGGGCAACATACTTGCAAGTGGTCACTGGGGCCTCTTGGCATTCAAAGCTGTCAAAGAGGCACCCAGGGTTGTCACACTCCTTATCACAACGTCCGTTCTTAAAGCGGTCCCAGCAGGGAACATTGGCACTGCAGTTAATCCAAGGCTGACGCCAGTTGAGCGAACAGTCTCCTCCATCCCACTCGCATTCATGGTTGTTACATTGATCGTCACACACTTTATCCCCTGAACTCCACTCGCACTGCACATACGGGCAGGCTGGAGCGGCTACTTGTCTGTTCTCACAGTATTGTCCGTGGTAGTTCTTGGGACAGCGGCAGTGTAATGGTTTGGTGATGCAGGTTCCTCCATTTTGGCAGGTCAGTGAACACCTTTGCTTGGTCTCACAGTGTGACCCACTAAAGCCATCTGGGCAGCGGCAGTACGGGTGGCCAGCTGTTGACTTCATACAGTGCCCACCATTCTGGCAACGTAGCTCTGCACAGCTGTAATCGATTTCAATACAGTTTGACCCGGTAAAACCCTAGAAAACAGAACACATTGTTGAAGTGTGACAGTAATAAAATCATTTTTAATGCCAAGCTTGGCTATGCATTTGCAAACGGGTAATAAAACTTTGCAGCTGACGTTTAATTGAACAAAATTATACCTGTAACTACTCTACATCTAGGTTTATAGTTTTCTGCTTGTCTACTATACCTGAGCCATGGTGTGGCCTTCTGAAGCAAGCAAAAGAATAAGACAGGGAGCAAGAGGTTAGTGTAGTGAAAACAAGCATTTAGCGTGAAAAGTAACACTCTAGTATGTTAGCAAAAGAAAGGAAGACACAGAGGAAGTGCAGCCATGCTCCCCCTTTATAATCTTCCGAAGTCACTTAATACATTATATTTATAACTTCTTTACTCTGATAAGATTGATTAATCAAGAGTTCAGTGGCAAACATCAAAAACAAGCCAATCATGTGATAATTTTGTCTTTACAGAGAAAACTAAGTTATACATTTCAGAGTTCACAGAGGGATGTGCCTGATAGATGACTGATAGACTAATAAGAATATTAGGTTTTAGAGTGAGTATCAAAGGAACTCTACTGGTATTGACGTTTTTGATCACTTTAATCTCTTTTCGCATTTGACAGATTGATGAACATGGTATTGTAAATCAAGACCATAATGTAAAAACAGTTGCCTACAATCAAATTACAAGCATATGTAAATGTAAAGCATTTTTGCAAGCACAAAAGAGGAGAATGGACTGAAACCATGTTATGACTAAATGTGAGAAAATATCTGACATTTGAGAGACTTACAGAAGCACAGGTGCACGTGTAACCATGAACTGAGCTCATATTCATAGAGCAGGAGCCACCATTATGGCACGGCTTAGACAGACATAGATCCACCATGGACTCACAATGACGACCTGGAGAAATAAGAGGTGAGACAAAAGACTAAAACACAGGAAAATAAATAATAATTAACAATGACTACTGATACTGAAGATTTCTAACATTACAACATCTACAACATTAGCTAAACCAAGTGTACCTGTGTATCCAAGGCGACATCGGCACTGGTAATCATTCACCAGCTGCACACAGTCAAGGCTGCCAGGAGCACGACAGGGCCCAGACAGACATTCGTTGACATCCCCCTCACAATGTTGTCCGGTGAATCCCAGAGGGCATGCACATGTGTAACGTCCCACACCGTCCACGCACTGTCCTCCATTCAGACAGCGAGGCTCCCAGGAGCCAGGCTTTGGGGCACAGTCATCCTCGTTCACTTCACACTGGAGTCCTATAGGGAGAGAACAGGAAGATGTCATTGTCTGTATAACCCAAACTAATATATACAGCAATGATACAGCATGAAACCATATAGTCATTTACCCCAACCAATACCATTTTTGACTTCAATAAAATGCAAAAGAGCAATTTCTAATTCAGAAGCTGCCATTCAACCTAGTGTGTAAGCATGCATTCATGTGCGTATGCTATGTGCAGACTTACCATGTGTTCCAGGTGGGCAAGAGCACATAAAGCGGTTGATGAGATTGATACAGGTTCCTCCATGGAGGCAGGGCTTGGAGTGGCATTCGTCCACATCATACTCACAGTTCACACCCTGGTAGCCTGGTTTACACTGGAGCCATGACACAAGACACAGAGGCTAGTTCAGTATGTGCTTTAGAGAAGATATTGTTAGTGTGCTATTAACATAGAGCCTGATGCATAAAAGCGTTAAAATTAAATCCAACACATACATAGACAAATGGCTGAAGGACTTTACTTACTATACACTCATATGTGCCCTGATAGTCCTTGCATGTAGCTCCGTTGCGACACGGGTTTGACTGGCACTCATCAACCATCTCGTCACAGTAGCTCCCTGTGTATCCTGCTTGGCACTCACACTTGTGTGAATTGAGCTCATTATAACATCGCCCAGCATTTTTACATACATTTTCCACTTGAGTACCTGCAGCATATTGAAAAAGGGAAGCATGTGGTGAATAACCACATTTAAAATATATATTACATGGTTTAGAACACACTATAAGTAGTAAATAATGAGAGAAGGCATTAATATAGTAAAAAAAAAAAGAACTAGTGCTGCACGATTAATCAGCTAATTAGTTAGCTTAAATACTTAACAAAAGGTGAGTCGTTAATGAGTAGAAACAACCAATAATTTATCCCTCATTTGTTCCTGTATACTTCTTCTCCTTTGATTTTGTTAAACTTAAGTTTAATTTTTATTTAATGAGACTATGTAGGATTAATCTTGTCCTCATAACATACAGAGTTTCAAATTCAATGTTTGCATTCATTCTATCAAGGCTATATGTCATTAATATACTTATTTTACTTGAATCTCAATATTGTCCACAGTTATCACAATATAACTTTTATATGACTTGTTCTTGTATTGTCTTTGCCTCTATCAATTAATTATTATCAATATATCAGTGCCCTCTTCTGCTATCCTAAATGTAAATAATGTGTTGCTTGTCGCTGATATTTGACAATTCAGCAAGAAGTAATGGTTCACCTTTCTTGGCAGCAATGTCCTGACAGGACATGTTTGGGACATCACAGTAAATTCCTGTCCATCCCACACGACAGTGGCAGGTCCAGGAAGTTCCTGTCTGAGAGCAGGTACCACCATTGTGACAGCGCACCTGGCTGCAAAGGTTTACACGACTCTGCATACAAAAAAGGAACAGAGAGAGAGAGAGAGAGAGATATAGTTGTTGTACAGACAGAGGATATTTCATTCATGGATACCAGGGTTGTGTTGTACACATACAAAACAGCTCACACAGGTTACCTGCAGATCCACTATAAACACTTGCAGTGACACATAGACAAATCACCTGGCAATTCTGTCCATTGTATCCTTTTGGGCACGTGCAGCGATAGGTGCCCAGGCCGTCAGTGCAGGTCCCACCATTCTTGCAGGGCTGTGAGTCGCACTCATTCTGCTCAAATTCACAGAATTCCCCATAAAAACCAGGACGGCAACGGCAAGAGAATCTGTTAATGCCATCAATGCAAGTCCCATTGTTTAGGCAAGAGCTGCAGAAGAAAGGGAGTAAAGAAATTACAAATTTATAAGTGCTGAGACACATTTTAAAGGTTCTGAATGAATAGACAGAATAAAAAAAGCAAAAAATTAGACAGTAAATAAATAAGAACACATACTTAAGTTTACATCTACTAATTATGCCTACATTGCTTTTCTCTAGGCAGTCACGAATTTCAATTAGCCAAAACTGTATTTAGACATTATTAATTTCCTCAAGTGATTGCAGGATACACAACAGAAATCTTTCATTGAGACATACGAAACAATTAACCATCATGGAGGATGCATTCAATGAGTGGCTCACCTCTCAGTACATTCAAGGATGTTATGTTCACACAGGATTCCATCAAAGCCTTGTCGGCACTGGCACACAAAGCTGTTCACGTAGTCCTGGCAAATGGCTCCGTTCCTACAGGGCTGGCTCGCGCACTCGTCTACTTCAGTCTCACAGCGCTCCCCTTCAAAACCTGGGCGACAGTCACAGGAGAAACTCCCAACACCGTCCACACAAGTGCCACCATTCAGGCATGGGTCTACAGAGGAGAGAGAAGAAGGGAAGAGTGGCATTTTCATTGTCCTAGGTTATACCTGTGTGTAAATCAGTATCTCAGCGGACTATTTATGCTGCTTTCTGCTCTAGCTTGGGACATTTCCAATATCCAATATGTCAAAGAATATCATGGATAATAAAGTGACAGAATTATGTCACGTGAAACTCACTGGGTGAGCAGTCATCAATGTCTGTCAGACAGTTGTGTCCGCTGTATCCATGTTGACATCTACATGTGTAGCTGCCCAAGCTGTTCATGCAAAGGCCGCCATTTCTGCAAGGTTCGTTTTTGCATTCATCCACATCTTCATTGCAGCGCTGACCTACACAATTGTCAAACAACATACATAATATTACCTTTAATACTAAATATCAATCTCAGCCACTGAAATTCAATAAGACATAAATATACACTCAAAGAAAATATTTCATAAATAATATACACATACCTCGCCAACCAGGAGGACAATGACAGGTGTAAGAGGTGTAGTCTGCTGATGGATGACACACTCCTCCCCTCTCGCATGGGTGAGATGCACATGGAGCCTGTTCCACTTCACAGTGTTTACCTATAAAAACATTCCACACATTTTTCTTCATTAAATTTAATTAAATCTCAATTAAAATGCTATACAGGTGGCCACAAACAAAGGATGCTATTAAGCAAAAATTGACATGGTGGAAATGTGGTATCACTAACCCATGAATGGTGGACTACACTGGCAGGTGTAACTGTTGACACCATCAATACAAAAGCCTTGGTTTAGACAGGGCCCAGATGCACATTCATCTATGTTCTTCTCACAGTTCATACCTAATGGGAAAGATGGTTATTGAAATCAGCGCTGTTTCTTCTACTGAATGTTAAGTCATACATTTTAAAAATTCTACAATGTAATGCAATAATGCTTAGTACCTTTGAAACCAGGTTGGCACAGACAGGTGTAACCATTGTGTCGGTCCACACAGCTTCCACCATTTTGGCATGGACTGGACAGGCACTCATCCTTTTCCCGCTCACAGTGCTTTCCCACCCAGCCAGCGTTACACTCACAGTGGTACCTTTTCACAAAACAAAGGCAAAAGTGGGATTGAAACGTGAAATAAACCACACAGTAATAATACCATGTCGCCTTGGAGCTATATCAAGCATAATTTTTAGCAGTTCAAGAAAGGCTATTAGTTGGACAACTGTATTATTATATACAAATAGCTGTGTGTGGCAAAGGCTGGCTGAAAGACATTTTCCACTTGCAGAGGTTTTCACATTTAAATAGAGTAAAGGGAAACACTTTAAAAAAACAATATAGGAATAATGACTTGGCTGTTGCTTTATTTTATGGATTTTTTAAATACCCATACAATATAACTTTAAACATTCAATTTTACATTGTAATTTGTAATAATAATTTTATTTGTAATATTTATTGAATTTCTGCTTGGAGATCATTAAAATCCTTTCTTAATTATATAAATATTCATAAACACGTTTGCATCAAAAATGTATGGATGCAACTAATTTAGATTTTTTTCACTTATAAAAACAGATGGATCTCAGAATATAAAACTAATGAGTAGCAGTTCAAGGTTAGCTTACTCATGTTGCTGTTCAATACATTCTCCATGCACACAAGGCTGAGCAGCGCAATGGTCGGTGCCAGAGAGACACAGAGGGCCGTGGGTGCTGGGAGGGCACAGGCAGTGGAACTCATTGATCTTGTCCACGCAGGTTCCTCCACTCATACAGGGGTTAGAGT
>OMLM01001887.1:29931-75783 GCA_900302695.1 Helostoma temminkii | reverse complement strand
AACCAGCTCCCAGTTCATGTTTGGGAAGCAGACACTGTCTCTACTTTTAAGACTAGACTTAAAACTTTCCTGTTTGATATAGCTTATAGTTAGAGCTGGCTCAGGTGACTCTGAAGTCCAGCTCTTAGTTATGCTGCTATAGATTTAGACTGCTCTCTCTCCCTCCCTCTCTGCCTCCCTCCCCTGCAGGTATCATAGGCCCTGAGGCTGTGTATTCAGGGTCTTCAGTTGCTGGCCCATCCAACCTGCCTGCCTGTTGCTTGCTGTTGTTATTGGTTGTATGATCTGCTATTCTTTTCTCTCTTTCTCTTTCTTTCCACTCACCCCAACCAGCTAAGGCAGATGGCTGCCCACCTTAAGCCTGGTTCTGCTGGAGGTTTCTTCCTTTCTTAAAAAGGGAGTTTTTCCTCTCCACTGTTGCCTAGTGCTTGCTCAAAGGGGGATTTGTTGGGTTTTCCTTATTATTTAGTTGTATTGTAAGGTCTTAAACCTTACATTGTAAAGTGCCTTGAGATTACTTTTGTTGTGATTTGGTGCAATATAAATAAAGTTAAATTGAATTGAATTGAATTGAATTAGAACACAGTACTAACGTTTTCTGAATATAGACCTCTGTACATTTATGTAAATATTAATCGAACAGCTGTTTCCAGCAATGATATTCATTTACAATATTAACAAGGTCTACACTGCTTTTCTTTCAAAAACATAAACATATAATTTCTACCTGTTTCCACACTTCAGTCTGATAGTGTATGGACACACAATACAAGATGAAGCATGAGGTAATTTTTTCCTTCACACACAGTGAAACGCAAACATGACATCAACAAACTACCTAGATTAAGTATTGACTGGATCATACATCAATGTAGAAAAAAATGATATTTCCTTTCATGATGCAAATTATTCTATGCTGCTTATGTATGTGTTTATAGACACTAAGAGACAAATGTATTTAGATTAGAGAGTGGTTTTAGTCGTTGGAGGAATGTGGATCTGTACCTTTAAGGGTGTGACGTGTCTCAGCTGCACCGTGTGATTTTCATCCTCCTCACTGACACACACAATAGATGGTTGAAGAACATTCCCGGGCTCCAGAATGAGAACCTGAAAAACAAGCAATTCAAATTCTAATATCAATATTTTATAATAACCATCATTTATATCTGAGCATTTCTCTTAATGCGGTAACATAATACACATTAACCTTAGTATAAAAGTGCTAAAAGCTTGGTCCCATTTAACAGATACTAACTTCAAGAGATCATCAGTCATCTGCTCATAGAAATGGTTAGTATTGAGGCAGTTGTGTCCACTTACCGGACAGCGCTCTGTGGAGATAGTGGGTTTACAGGTTTGCAAAAACAGCTCCATCCAGAAGTCCATAGAATCTTGTTTAGAAGCGTCTACGTTAGGCACTTTGGCAAATTGACGGTAAAGGATGTACGTTTCCATAATGGATGCCACAAACCTGAAAAAGACACTTTACACTCACTAATCCAATCCAGTGAATATGGAAAAAAGAAACCAAATAGTTTCTAATACATAATTCACAATCAAAACATTCCTTACAACCAGAATCCTGATGATGAAAACTTTTAATTTGAACCCTCAGGTTACTAATAAACAAGAACTAGAGCTTAGGCCTCACCAGACAGGAGCCTTGAGCCTGTAGAGCTTCTCAGAGGCGTCAATGACTTTCTTGTGCTCATTAGCTAAAATGTTTGCTCCAAGGTAGAAGCCGACATCCCAGTAGTCTTTCATCTTTTCCAAAGAACCCTTCCTGCCAAGCAAGCTGCTTATAGTTACACCTAATATGCAACATAACAAGAATGCAAAACAATTTATTAATCACAATTATTGAAAACAATACTAATGGGTTACTTGGTGCATCAATGTGTGATAACCCTGTACACAGCTGTAGTATAAGCTCATACATGTGGAGAGAAGAAAATCTCTCCGAAAGATGATGTAAGACTATTATGCATTATGCACATATTAATTAACCATCAGAGATGTAACACTACATTGTTTTCAAACAAAAAAATGCAAATACCTTTATATTCTCCATATACTAAAGAAGATAAGATGATGTGTATTGTGAAATGCATATGTAGAAATACGGTATACTCTCCAACAACGTACTAGTTTCCATGTAAATGTGACTGAAGTGAAATTAGATGAATAAATACAAATTTTCAGCCACATAAAACTGTTCATTGCTACCCTTCTTATAAAGGAATTTATGTAAAATTAAGATATTATTGCACATTATTTAAAAACATTTAAGTTAATCTGCGACTTGTTGCGACTATGCAACTTGTTTTGTCTCTCAATGACTAAAGCTGGTATTTCTTATCAATTATCTGATTAAAAAAAATATATAAAGCACCTATTTTGCGCATTTCCATAGATGTATTAAATTCATGACCAGCCGCCATCTGGAGGACCACGCTGTTGATGCCGGAATGAAGAGATGGCTCTGTCTCAAAAGCCTTTAAATACCTGACAAACGTAAAGACAAAACTGATGGAATATACAACATCATCAAGAGAAAGGGGCAAAAATAATAATTTTTTAAAAAGTAGCTTAATATTATATAGGGTTGTTATCTAGCCAATTTCCACCTTTCTTTTTAGGGACAGACAAACACATGAGCTGATCATACCAGTAGCAGGCTTGATCTCTGCTGTTCTGATCAGTGAACCCAGAGCTCATGAACATATCTTTGTAGATCCTTCCACACAGACAGTAGACATCCGATGCCACTGTTTCCCCCGACTCCACAATAGGTAGAATTGCTTCCAAAGCCTTAGCACGATCTCCAGGGTGATTCCTCCTGGCATTGGAAAATGTAATTACATCAGCAGTGAAGTAGCCTTCAGGTAGAAGATTAATATCTTACATACTTTACAATCGAGGTCAATAAGGGCCACAAGGTGATAATGGTGCAAAAACACAAAGCGACTGAGGTAGAGATTAAATTTCCTCAGTTATGTTAATTTGAAACATATTCCAGGGGCAGTTCAGGTACCTGCTTAGAGCAAAAATGTAGTGAAACTGGATATTCTGATGCCCTGTCACTAGACACGTGGGAAGGTTGTTCAAAGTCTCCACAAGTTTGATTATGGCGTCATAGTCCTGAGAAAAGAGGGAGCAGGATTACAATGTATTAATTACAATGATAACATTTGATAGCATGTAATACTTTATTCATTACAACATTTAGCATTATTAATCTATCTGTCTGTCTGTCTAATTTCATTATAAATTGTCATTTTGTTTACATAAAATAACACAATGTTGGAAAAAAAAAACATTGAAAGATTAATCAATAAATAAAAATGTGAGTGTGTAGCTTTACAACTATAACACATATCAGGTAGATTACATTTACTCACAGACACACAAAACATACACACAATATTAATTCACATACATACCTGAATGTCACGGTAGGACAACAGCAGGTTCATAACAATGTCAGGAGTGAGAAGCTCTACGCTGTCCAGGCGTTTCTGAATGTGGCTCAGCTCCTCGCTCAGAGCTTCACCGCTGTACCGTTCCCGTGCCATACGAATCTCATGCCTGATGGACTCCCGAAAGTATTCACTGCCAGCATAAAAAGGGGTTGTGACATTAAATGTTTTAGTGATCATTAATAACTCTATTCAGTGAATTCTACCATTGAGAAAGCTGCGAGTTAAAAAGATAACATGTAATCCAAGACGATAATGTTTTTGGCAAAGCACAAAATGCCAGACAAGGCTTTGAAGTTTATTTCTGACCTGGACTGAATTTGTACGTTGTTCAGCAGATGCACCAGTGTCTCCACCAGAGGAGTAAGCAGGGGCTCCAGTGGAAAACTAGGCTGCATCAACTCCTGGATACCAGTCATTATTGTTGCATCACAGGCAAAGACTTTTCCCTGAGGCGACACTACATAAGGAATGAATGTGTAACTCCCACACTGCTCCTAAAGGATGAGAATGCATGCATCATAGAGAGTCAAATACACAACAGAGTTGAAACATAAGCAGCATTAACTGTTTTGCTTGCTCATGTTTTTGAAACAATATAACCAATTTCCTCCCAAATGCAAATAATTTCATAAAGACAATTATGTGCTAATACCGGCTATTCAACCAAACATTCTAAAACATTATCTAACTGCTGTCTTTATTTTGTTATCTCAATATTATCAAAATACTTGTGCATGCGTTATACATTTGCCTCTGTATACCTCAATTTTACATTTTAATCAAAATAATCACGTGGTTAAACTATTGTCTGATATAGTTTTTCTTTTCTTTCATAAAGTTTGCTTTTTACCACATAGAAATTACAGCAATGTTTTATACATAGTTCAGTACACATTACATTACTTCACTGCTGTTTGCAGTTGCTCAGGTGTGTTTAGTTACCAACTTTATGCAAGCATAACAGAGCTCTCAGCACCTATAACAGACTGTTCTCTAGCAATTCACCTTTGAAAATAGTTCCTGTTGCTTATCAACACAAGGACCAAACCAGCCAAAGCCAAAAAAGGCCTTAAGAATATAAAATGTTTAGTACAGAACTTTAGGCTTTCACTATACAGCAACTGTTTCTAATCACAAAGGGGCTATGAAGCCAAGGAAGAAGAAGAATTCTCTCTACACTATAAAAAAACATCAGGTACACTCTTTAGGACACAGGTAAGGATTTGTCAGTGAACACTCTGCACAGATAACTTCATAAAATACAGAGGCTTCAGTGCAAGATGGTTAAGCTACAAAAACAGAGTGGCCAGGTAAGAGTTCTGGAAAGGGTCTTATGGGTAGATTCTATTTGTATGGACACACCTCATCTACTCAAGTTCAAGCAAACACCTCAAACTTCAATGACCGGCAGTTCAGTCTACAACAGGTCAATGATCCCAAACATCCCGTTAAAGCAACAGCGTTTTTAAAATATAACAATTTAATATTCGATTTTTGAATGACAAAGTCAAATGCAAAATCTGACTGCAACCGAACAAGCCTTGCATGCTGAAGAGAATTCGCTGAGAAAAAATACCCCCAGCTTTCCAGAGTTCTCTGCCCCACTGCTTATTTCATCATTGATTTTATGCACTTGCAGATTTATTTACTCGTCCAAATTTACCTGAGTGGTTAATAACACATTTTGGTGTTGGTGGTGTGACAAACTCACAACACATACTATCACCCAAAACAGCCATGAACCGAAAAGCATGTAACAGCAACACAGGACTGGGAGAGCATCATCACCAGAGTATACAGTATAATACTCGATGAATCACAGACTTCAAGCTGGCATTACATGCAAAAGATGCAAGAAACTAAGTAAAGCTCTGGAGAACAGAGACAAACAGAAGAATGATCTTTGTGAGACATATGACAGAGGACACTGTAAACAGGAACTGGACAGGGGCCTACATTTTGACCCCTCAACCACATATGGTAGTCAGATTAATTAACAATGATTGTCATTGTTTTCATTTCAGTAAACATTATCATAGAGTGGCATTCTGAAACAAATGATCTATGTGTTTAAGGGCTGAGCCCCACTGCCGTTTCCCACTTTGCCCAAATGGTGTCAGTCCTTTTTAAATTATCAGTTATTAACAAGGTAAGTTACCTTGACAGCCTGTAAGTCACCATCTTGCTTGTAACAGTACAGAAGTATGTTGTTGGTCATGCTGAAACTTTCCCTCACTCCGAGGTGATAGAAGAGGGACGGCTGGCAGAAAGTGTCACTCATCTCCACCACTGCTACATCTGCGGGAGGGGGATAAACAGGGCGCGTCAGTTGGAGTAGTAGGAGTGATACTGCGTCATGTAGATTACCCCCAACTTAAAGCACGTCTACACTTGCCTGCGTTGTAGAAACTATCGAGTGTATCTGTGGTCCCCAGTGAAATTTTGTCAAACGAAATAGTTTTGAACACAGCACGTGCGTCCGCGCATGCTTCCTTCAGACATTTCAGTGATAAGTTTTCCTCAGTCTGCGGCAGCGACGCGTCCACGTTCAGAATATAAACCACGGACAACGCTCTGGTCCGACTCCGCGGAGAGACGATCTGTTTACCCGAGCCGTTTGCGCTCAGCTCTATCGCCAAAGAGTCCTGCCACAAACTTCCAGCGGACATCCTCACGGAATCTTTCCTCTTCAGATCGTACAGGCTCATTCGCCTGCGCTCTGTCGTGTACATTTTGTCTTATTTCGCAACTGAAACTCAATGCATGTCCTGCAACTACACAACTTCCACGAAAAAAAAACGCAGCAGCAGCACGGCTACTTGTTCTCGTAACTCCCCAGGTGAGTCGCCGCCTATGTTAGCACGACATATCCACTGGCTGACATTCCTGATACTCCTCCAGCAGACACGCCCTCTGCTCCTGCTCCGCCCGCTGACATATTCAGACTGAAACTAACGCCATGCCACAAGCTCGACTCCCGCATGACCCCTGCTGTGAAAAAATATTAGTCGGATGGATTACATTTCTGAAGATGGCTGATAGTGGTTATTTACAGACAAACTCTGTTCCTCTTTATGTCACCGTCACCTTGTAAAGTCAGGTTATATCAGCTTTATTCTGTTTTATGTGGAATGAGTCCTATTCGCAATTTAAGCACACAAAACTCCTCAATCTTAATGTCATAACATTTAATATAAAAAAAAAACTACACATTTGATGAGGCGTTTCCATTAAATCTCTTGAGACAAAGGTTTTTTTATTTACAGTACAAAAATTGAAATTTGCTATAAATGCTGTAGGAACAGACAAAAATAAAAGTGGAAGTCAATACATATACCTGCATCAGCTATTTCCCTTCACTACAAAGCAAAAAGATAATATAGGTAAAGTCGTGTGTATGTTTAATCTGACAGTAAGCAATGCTTATTTCACACAAATCTAGAGTTAACATTCCACATTATCAAGTACACTGACATCTACAGCGTGGGCCTAGACATGTGATTAGTCTTCAGCTATTCATTGTACTCAATGCTGTAATCAAAAAATATATACTTAACTGTTGTCTTCAGCAGGACATCTTTATCTGACACTGAGCACTTTTATTTTAAGCACTGTCAGATAATAGATCAGTCATGCATGACACAGATGTTACACAAACAACCTGAGAAAAGAAAGTCTTCTTTGAGACATGTGGCAGGTTTAAGCAATAATGCGGTACTTACAGAATATACAAAGTCTTATTCCTTTGTTTTAATATTTTTTAAGTTCCACATTTACCAGTTAAATTTCAATTTCCCTCCAAAACAGCTGTATGTTGAACATAGCAAATGATGTTATTCAACCCAGAGGAACTTAAAACAATTTACATTTATTTACTCATCCAGCCCCTCATCATCTTCCTCCTCCTCCTGCTGCTTGGCATCCACCTCGCTGGTGTCTGAAAATTCATGAAGGAGCACATACTCGCGGCTACTGAAGCCAAACTTCAGAACATCTTTTTCTTTGAGTTCATAATAGCGCTGTGGGTCAATACGCTGGTTGTTCAGGTAGGTGCCATTGCCGGAACCCAGGTCAATAATGTAAGGCCTTACTCTGCGTCCGGTGGTTCCATCAGCACGTGTGAACCCCACCAGTCTGGAGAAAAACAGAAAGAAAGGTACATATATATAAAAAATTAGCTTGTATGGAGTTAAGGGTAATTTATACAGATAAAAATGACTAGTAAAGTAAACAACCACAATTAATGGCTGCTACCTCTTACCTATACTGGAATACTGCATGTTGCTTGGAGCAGGATGGGTGATCAATGGGGATATCAGCAATTTTTCTCTGCCGCCCCAACAAATAGGCACTTTGTCTGTGAATGTACATGACTGGGAGAGGTTCGTCGTTTTTGAAAGGGTACAGTCGCCATCTTCGCTTGGGAATGCGAGCCTCGGGTGGCTCGTTGTACTTGATCACCACGCCTCGGAATGTGTTGGTGTCTTCAGTGAGCGCCCCTGACAGTTCAAAATTAGGCATCTCTTTCTCAGCAGGAGGAGCTGCCGTGTTATCACTTCCTCCTTCAGACTGTCCAAAATCATGGTCTCGATTTTCTTCACGTCGCTGACGGTTTTCCCTGCGCCGCTCATCATGTTCCCGGCGCTCTGCTTGTTGGGAGGCAAGCGCGTCTCGTTCTCTGTGTCTGTCTCCGCCACGGTCTCTCTCTCGTGGTCGGTCTGATTCCCACCTGCTCCGCCTCTCATCTGGCTGGTCATTCCGTCTCCTCCGGTCATCACCACTGGCTCGATGCTCATCCCGCTCCTGTGGGATATTTAGAAAGAAGACGGTTAAAGAAAGATTAGCAGTGCAGAGATTGTAGAAAGAAAGATAGTATTTTATACATTCAGTCAGAATGACAAGATTAAAAAGTGGCAATTTTTACGATTTAAGTCTGAACGACAAAATGTGTTTTTAAAAAATCTGTGTATGTATCTATATATATTTTTTATTAATATACCAGAAGCCAGTGCAGCAGTAAGGACAATAGGGAACAATATCAATAATCACCATTTCTGTAAAAATGCTGAATTCTGGTCTCCACCTTTAGGTATTAACATGTCAACTAGAAATGATACAGCGACGTCCCAGTGAATTACGTTATCACGTTACTGTTAACAATTGAAAACCTAATCACCCGCTTTATTTTAACATCAGCACCGCGCTGGGGACTGCGACTTCTCCTGCTTCTGGGCGATCTGCTGCTTCGTCTAGCGGGAGATGCAGCTCTTCTGGCCGGTGAGCGGTCCCTCGTGTAGGCAGGTGATCTACATTAAAGACACAAGAGCTTTAAGCAATAAATCAGTGTCCGACATAATGCAGCCAGTGGCTAAGTTGTGTATACAGAATTGCGGCAAACAATGCATGTTACGTTTGTCGAGTTAAACAACATAAAATACGCGACAATAGCAAGTCGGTATGATGAGAATATCGAATATACCTGCTTGTTCTTCTCCTGGGTGGACTTGGGTTGTCGTTGGATCTCGACCTCGACCGGCGCGATCTTTGTGGCCTAACGTTAACGGGGCTCAGTTTCTCCTGCTTTATCTTAACTTTGAGCTCCCGCTCCGGAGATTCCCTTTTCCTGTGTCGCTTTTCTTTGGCCATTGTGAAGTAATTACACAGACTCTATCGTTAAAGTGTCTAAGCAAACATCACCTACCGCACAAAAGCGTATAACACTCAAACGAAAACTCCGTAACGATTACAAACTTCGACTGTAGTGCTTATAGCACGCACTTCCGTTCTCCTTTGTACGCTGACAATTGATGTCGTTATGTGCGCTGCCCACTTTGGTTCCGCCCATCTATGGTTCCGCCATTGCTGCGTATTCACAGTGTATGGACGGTTTATGTGTTTTGTTTGTTAATGCATCTTGAGTAAAGCACCGACCTCCCGAGACAACAAATCACAACAAATATTACACTATATACACTTAATGCACACCCTAAGCCATGGAAATAAATGAATACAGAAACTTAATTTACGAGCGAGCCGTTGATTCCACTCGGCAATACTAAAATGAGACGCAGGGGCGTTGTTGCCATGCCAACACAAACAGTAAGCACCAACTTTTTGTCTGCAAGAAATTCATGTTACTGAATCCTAACACAAGAGTATAGCTTTGTTATTTCCAGAGAAAAACACCATGATTCCCCCTTCCGAGTCTCTCCTGAAATACGACAACCCGGTTTTGGTGAGCAAGAGCACAGACAGAAAATCACCAAAGGTAAGTTTAATAACTAAATATTCAGGTCAGCCAAGCCAACTTTAGTTGGTTAACTAATGTTATTCAAATAAAGTAGTTAAATTCGGATGGAAGGCTTTATGTGTCTGCATGGCGGGGAGATTTTTTTTTTGTTTGTTTGTTTGTTTGTTTTAAGGTTTACAAACAGGTTCGTAATAGCGTCTATGTGACTTCTTCTAAAAAAAGAGTGTTACAAATTTAACGTTAACGTAAAAGTGACGCAAGGTAAAGCTAATCAATACATTTCACATAAAATAAAACAAGTTTTTAAAAAAAGAGAAAAAAGTATATAGGTCCCAGCTTTGCATCTGATTTGCCTCTAAACCATCACCAGATCATCACTAGTAGTTGTGTATTACCCTGGCAGAAGAGTATGAAACCGACCAGAAAACAATGTCTGATGGATAAAACCTGTGTAGACTACAGTGTATGTGCATTGAAGTTCACACCATCATCACATCTTTAACTTGCTGGGATTATTGAAATCACTGACACATACTGTAACATTACATGTTCCTAATTTGTGTAATTGTTAGATATGGACATGTGTCTAAAACATTATACCATTGAGTTTAATAAGTGTTACATGTAACCAACTAAAAACAAAATATTTAAAGACACTAACAAAAATATTATGAGCAGTCATGGGTTGTGCAATCATTACAGCAGCTACTTACTTTGATAACAAGTACTATGTGCAATATAAACTTTTCACTGTAGGGACGCCCTCTGAGAGTGAGCCCTCAGCAGTCTGCTGAATCTACCCCTATTCCACCACCTCCTAAACCTAAATCATCCTCAACTGATTCTACCAAGCAGGAAAATGAGGAGATCCTGAATGCCATCCTTCCACCCAGGTATAGTTTACCCAATTTACAGTATTTTGCTCAACAAATGTAACTTTGTCATTTATCACGATGTCTGCTGTTAAAGGGAATGGATGGAAGGGAACCAGCTCTGGGTACAATGCGTGTCTAGTACACCTAGTACGAGAACAGATGTTGTGCACCTAGAGGAACTCCTCGACACAAAGCTGCAGCAAAGGCAGGCCAGAGAAACAGGAATCTGTCCTGTACGGAGGGAGCTGTATTCCCAGTGCTTTGGTAAGGAAGACCCTCAGATGAGGGGGATCACTGAGATCACTACTTACAATAATGGGTGCTTCCTAATACACATACAGCTTAAGGACACATTATATTTGCCTCTACATGGTTAGTTTTATTAGACACATTTTCACCCACACCACCACTCACAACTGCCCAGTCCTCCTCTTTGTTTTCTTTATTTCCTTAAGATGAGCTAATCAGACAGGTGACCATCAACTGTGCTGAGAGAGGCCTTCTGCTGTTGCGGGTTAGAGATGAGATTCAAATGACAATTGCTGCCTACCAGACACTATATGAAAGCAGTGTGGCTTTTGGAATGAGGAAAGCTTTGCAGGCTGAGCAAGGCAAGGCTGACATGGAGAAAAGGGTAAGAACAAAGTTATGTTATTTACATAATTTACTTACATTAATCATTGAAAACTAAGCCCAATTGTCAATAATGTGCCAATTATTTGAAACTACTGGAAATCAGGTTTAGCTGCGTTTCAACTTTATGTCCAGCAGAGAGCGGCAGTTCACTTTAAGAGTTTCTGTATGAGAGAATGGTAGCAGATCAACTAACATTTCTGAAACTATGTTACAAGTGTGTTGCTTACTAAATACTTAGATTTCTGAGCTGGAGAGTGAACAACACGACCTGAAGAAGCAACTTAATGAACAGAAAGCTAAGTGTGATGCAATTGAAAAGAGAGAAAATGAAAAACGACAGGTGGAAGAAAAGAAGCATATGGAGGAGATTCAATTCCTGAAAAGAACTAACCAGCAACTCAAGGTGATGTTTTCAAAATGATATACAAAAATGTTCTACGGATCAATAGCAGTTTTGATTAAGAGTTTAATCAGCTTATCTGTCTTTCTTTTCAGACCCAACTGGAGTTGATCATTACGCCAAAGAAGTAAACCTCAACAAGCAAAACCAGTACAGAATATTAGACTATTTTTTTCTTTTGTCTTCTTTCTCAACAATATACATTAATATAATTGCAACGGGGTTCAATGATGAAATGTTTTATTTTTTTTAAACAGCACTGCATGACAAGTACAGTTCATATAACTACTGTACATTTCTCTTGAACGTCAAGAGAGCATTATGCTTACAGTGATGAATGAAACGCCATTCAAAAACGGTTGAGGGGAAGATTGAAAAGGCAAAATACAAAGCAATCTTTCTGACAGTCAGTCAAGATTGTGCCTTCTTGATAAACAGTTTGTATTCCACCTTTTATGAACCCTACATTTTCAATAAAAACAGCCTGTTTGGCTTATTTAAATACAGATTTATTATATGTTGTGTTTTATGACTGTGGCCTAGTGCTTTGATCTTTTGGCTTTTTGGCCTTCTGTAGCTGTTGCTGGGGCCTTTCTGTTCTTGTTCTTGTTCTTCACATTGTGTGTATCATAATAACGTACGCCAACTTTCTTCGTCTTCTTTGCACGGTCCATTGCTCTTCTCTGTAGAGACAGGCACAGAGGAACAGAAGGGGAGAAAACAACTGATGAAATATTCTGCTTAAAAACACTAGAGCTTTCATCGTCTTTCATGTTACATCAGTAAGAGAAATAGCCATTAATCTTATGTGCCTACCCAGAGAAATTTGCCTGTTTGACGTCAGAGAGAACAAACACTACATACCTGTTTAGAGGTCAGTCTGCATGACTGAGCAGATTCCTCATCGTCTTCAGCCTTCCTCTTCTTGCTCTTCTGTTTTGCAGCTGAATTCAAACAAAGATTAAGAAAATTGATGTCTGTGCTGTTCTGGAACGATATGTGAACCTGACCCAACCATTAAAATTCTATTTCTACAGGTAAATACTGCACAAATAAGTAATTATGTATTCTTGTGGCAGATATACCTGCATATGAATAAGACTGCACACATGTGTGCTTTTTATTTTGTTTTTTTGTTAAAAGATTTATTGGAGCATAACCAAAGCTGATACATCTTCTACGTTCAGCACCATTTAAAGTCATAACAAACATAGTGACTGACTACCTTTTGTGTGCGCTTCCTTAGCTGCTTCTGCTTGTTTAGTCTTGATGTCTGTGAATGCTTTATCAGAAAGTGCCTTAGGTATCCTGTCCAAAGAGAGAAAAGTAACTTCATTAGCCAACAAAGCAAAAACTTTACTCCTGTTGAGATCTGCTGAAATGACCAGAAATTACATTAAGCTCAGTTTAACTACACAACTTTTATGACTTTGACACAGTGACTTTGACCTTCAGGGTGTAGGACAAAATTAAAGGAGATGATGCAGATTAAAGAACATATGAAATTGTTGTCAAACTGATGACTGCTACTCCTTGGGAACTTAAAGGCTGGTAGTACAGACTACATGAAATGTGTGGCATCCCTCTGCCTGGCAGCTTCCTGATACTTTACTGGATAAAATCCATGAGAGAAAAGAAAATATGTAAGTGAGGTTTGGGCGAGAACAAACTGACCGGATCGCAGAGAAGCGTTTGGATTTGGCCCGGTCCAGGAACTGCTTGTACTTAGCGATCTTCTCATCCAACTCACGGATCACCTCTAGTGAACTCTTGTTGCTGTTTGCTTTCCCGGCCTGAGTCGTTTCGGGCTCAGAGACTTTAGTATCTCTATCAGCTAGGTCAACATTGGTCCCGTCTTCTTCTCCATCCTCCTCTTCCTCACCATCATCCTCATTATCAGAGCCAGAGATGTCAGACATGTCCAGGTCAGGCATCTCCACAGGAACTAAGTCTTCCTCGCTGAACTCAGGTGCCACATTGATCTTGCCAAAGTTTTGTTGCACGTTAGCCAGAATCTTCTTGACTTGCTCCTTCTGTTTCTGCTGCTGCTGTTCCCCATGTTCCTCTGAGATGGTGTCTGGTTGTTCCTCCTGGACATTCTCGACTACATCCGAGGGTCCCTCAACTGGCAATAGCTCCTTGTCCTTAAAAATAACAGTAGTCAAACACATATCTTTTTGTGTTGAAAAATGTAATTTACTTTAAAAAAAAAAAAAAGGTTACGTCCATTCTTACCTCTTGATCCCCCTCAGGACCAGGGGGTTTAACAAAGAATGGGATACGTCCTCTCTGCCAATCATTCAACACCATTTTGGATACTGTGGTGAGATCTGGTTCACCGCCCTAAAAAACCAAAAATTTAAAATAATTAAAAATCTTTTTTTTTCTTTTCTATCTAACTGAAAGTCATCAAAAGTTAACTGTTAACAAAGGGTTATTTATAATGCAAATAGCAACCAGATGCGGTAAGTGGGCCACTACCTTAAAGTACAACGCCAATAGTAAACCTTTTTGGAGTTTCAACCGTACAGCAAAACACAGCACTCGCCGATGTACAGTATCAACAAAATGGAATTTACATTGTAAATACAGCGGATCGAATTGCAAGATTTCAATCCAACGCTCCGTCACGTTAATCCTGGGAGACATACACAGGCGACAGACCAAACCATACGCTGGAAGTGTGTCCATGCCATACTGTGTGTCCGACTGCGTTGTATAACGCAAGTATACCACTAGCCTAAGACCAATAGTTGTTGTTAGTACTATTTGTAATGGCAAATGAAAGAAACATGTATATACTGTCAGCAGAGTGGGCTGTCTGTAGACACCGTGTTTTCATTTCAGTCTTGATCTAGGACAGTGCAGTGATGCTGATGTACAGCTTTGTTGTTTGAGAAAAAGTAGCAAGAGTAGTGTTCAACTTTCTGTTTGCAATGTTTTACACAGTACCCGTGTTTGTAATATTTCATCTCGCCTGAATCAAAGTTATTCGTCAACCACCTTTCCCTCACTCCTCTCTCCTTTATCAGCCATCGTGCTGGCTAATTTAACTGACTTGCCCAGTGTAGCTGAAGGATAAAGGGTGCTTCATCTGATTGGTCAAGTGGTGTGAATTCCTGGCACATGCAAACTAAATTACTTTTCTTTTTCATTGTGTTCCAGGCATCTTTTACAAAATTTATATTGCAATGATGACAGAAATATAATAAATCAATCCGCAAGATACAGTACGTAAGCAGACAACAGATCAATAATTCATTACGGACTTGCACTAAAACTTAACATACATATAAAATCAACAATAAATGAACATAAAATACTCTACAGGTGGGCTTGTAAAGCACTAGTTAGTAACTAGAATGATAATAGCATTTTGTTTGGTAATCTTATTCCCTACTTCTTAGAATCACATGTGTTTGTGTTATTGCAGTTTTTATGAAACCAGTAAAGGGCATAAAACAGCCTACAACATCGTGTAAATACAACAATTAAAGAGAAACATTCAGACCTTCAGAAGTTTCCCAGTACGAAATGCCAGCTTTTCAAGAAAGTCCTCAGCAGAGTTCCAAGTAGGGATGCGGTATGTCTTCTGAATGTATTCTGGTTTGGCTCGTTCCAGTACTGCGCCGATGTGCTCCTCTGGGTTCCTGATCTTCTCCACTTGAACCTTTGTGAAGAAGGGAATAAAAAGGGCGTTTTAGATACGAACCTCTAACCTTTTAGTTACGGGGACTGTGGGCCTACATGTTAAACCTATGATCCAGAAAAGAGATCTTGAGGATTATAATCAAACTTTATTAAAGCATTAACATCATAAACATTCAGGCATTAACATTATGAAGGCAAGTCCACTCTGAAGTCTTTTCTCATTGCACTCCAGCAGCTGTCAAAAGAAAATCCACATTTACAGTTAATGGGTACTGAGTATGCACTGAGTATGCAATCAGAGTTTATCAGATGCTGTTGCTTTTCATTACTATGAGGAGCCCATGTTGTAATGCATTGCAAGTAAATGAGGCAGATACCACAAAACTTCGGTAGGGAAAATAAATAAATAAAGAGAAACTTACCACTCCTTTCAAGACAATATCAGACTCACTGTCTTCTGAAGGGTACACAACACCAGGGCAGTCAATAAGGAAGATGCGCCTCATCAAAGTGATGTACTGCCACACCTAAAATATAAATAGATAAATGTACAGTATATATTTCTTTCACATCACATGAAATCTGTCTTTCTTTGTTGGTATTTACTGATATGAATAGATTAAACAAATGTGACTAGTGACGCAGCAAAATATAAAACTAATTTATCTTTGGCAAGGCACAGACTTAAACCATGAGAACAGGCTCTTTTCTCTCCTAATTCAATAAACATTTCTTTTCCATGATCAGTTCATCAGACAGAAGGTTATTAATGTTGCTGTTTACATAACACCAATGCGCAACCATTCTAAAAAACCAGAGGAATGAGACACAGCAGTGCTGCAGATCATGAGCTTGTTTCGCTGTCACTAAACAATGTTAAGTATGTAATAGGAATAAAAGACAAGGTGGGAAATAGAGGAGTGTTGGGCCCAGGCCAATCAGATTCACTGGCTAGGGGTGCAAACAAAATCTCATCTCTGTTCCAGTCCAACTTCATGACTGTGGCAAGTTTAAAAAGTAAATATATTCCCATTTCTTTCCCCTTGACCCTTCTTTGGACATTTGGGTTTTCAAACCCTTATTCATTTCCAAACGAGGTGAACAGCATAAGAGAGAGAAAATTAAGGATAAAAAAAAGGCTGTTGTTCCTTGTTTTTGGCTCAGTCTGCACTTAGATTTCAACTGTATGGTTAATTGACTATTTCTGTCGTTGCAGCTATCAATCACTACTGGAAAAAAGTAATATGCATCTTTTCACCTCATGTCACCTCCACACTGAAGTTCCTTTTCCCTTCTTTGCTCTATGTATTTTATAAAAAGCTTATAAGCTGTTGCTCTAGTCACTTTTTTTTCTGAGTTCTACAGTCAAGGCCTTTGAGTCACATCAAAGACAAACTTCTATTATGCTGTAATTTATTCATCTGAATCTACTTGCTCAATCCCACTTGATCAAGCACTCAAGGTTTAAATGCCGTTTGCATGATGACACTTGACATTACCTTTGTTTCTCCAGCAATGGGTGCCACATTGCAGACCTTCTTAGACCGCAGTGTGTTGATAATTGAGCTCTTTCCCACATTAGGGTAGCCGATGAAACCCACACTTATTTGTTTCTTGTCTGTGTGGAGCTGTGAGAGGCAAAAAACAAAGTCAGTATCCTGTTGCTGAAACTACAGTCTGTCTTCAACTCATGGTGGTAATTTGAAATAGAGCTCTCCTGCCATTAGCAATAAAAACTTGACTTAGACTGAACTTGTCATTACTCAAGAACTACAATGTAATTCCAGTTCAAAACACACACTAAAACAGTTTGACCATTTGTAGATGGACTCCCACTTTGAATATCCCTATGTGGGGTCGGAGCTACGTCAGGGGGTGAGGGGGGCGAACAAAGCTCAGAATCAGTTGTACCAGAGAAAGGCTCTGACTGTAAAATTTCACCCAGGGCAGAAACAAGAATCTGCACAGTTTATCAGCATGAAATTATAGAGAGACATTCTGGGGACGTCAGGGACCTGATTTTTAACCCAAAAGAAAGGTATAACATGAGACCTTTAAGTTCCACATTTTTACAAACACCCTTTATTTGACAGCTATGTCAACTGCTTGCAAATGCAGATAAAACACGGGAACTATGAAAAAGGTTTTTTTCATTATTGTGTCATTACAAAGCAGTCTCACTGAATTATACCCACGGAAATTGCACGTATAACAATTTACATTTAAAAATACTAACAAAAAAAGCACAAAAAAAGATATTTTATTATCTTTTACTGAAGAGTGACTTTTAGTTTTACAATGTATGTTTGTCTGATTATAGTGAAAACCCAATAATGAATAATACTGTATAAACCAAATTTTGTTTTTCTTAAACGTTTCAATTATAGCTACTACTTTTGCTCTTCAGATATAAATCTACATCTTTTACAACTGTAAATAATACACTAACAATTCAAGACAGGTCATTTAAATAAGACCATGAACTAAAATATAAATAAATAGCTTTGTTGCAGATATAATGACTCCATACACTGGACAGCCAGCGGCATGTGGCATAAAAGGCATCAGCTGTGCTAAGTGTATTTGTTAAAGGGTTAGTATATTGTTATGCTTTTACATTTTCAATTTCAGGCATGCTCTTACCTTGCCAAACTGCCTGAGCAGCTGGATCAGTGAACCTTTACCAAATGAGTTGGTGAGGCTTGCATGGAAAGCCAGAGTGGGGTACTCCTGGGACAGAACAGCTACCCAACGTTTCTGGTAGAAAAATTGAGTGAAGACAAAATAACCGTCAAATAATTTAATAATGTGAAGCAAAAATTAATATGTTGTAAAAATCCTACCGTGACCCAGGTGGGGATGAGGTCACACTTGTTTAGCACGAAGATGAGATGTTTCCAAGGTTTCTCCTTTTTCATATATGTCTCTATGCTTTGTGAACGTGTTCCCATGGGATCACGGGCATCAAGTACTTGGATGATGACATCCGATGAGTCAATCACCTGTTGAAATAAAACAACCAGGAATACTGAATAAATGCCTAACACTTAATCAGTACTACAGACAGGTGGGTGGAAATGATACCTTGTAAAGTTCACCCCAAATCCTCTTGGACTGTCCCTTCTTGAAGATTTCCTCACGTGCTTCCTCTCTGTTGCAAAAAAAAAAGAAAAAAAATTCAGCAAATTTACTCCTAAAAAATATTATACGTTTAATGAGATATAAGTGCAATTTTTTTTTTTTTTTTTTTTTAAGAAAGTGCATTTTAAGTGCCGATACAGAGTACTGATATACATACTTAACAATATTGAAGTTGCAATATTTTTAATTATAAAAAGCAATTACCGTTAAAGTTATCACTGTTCACCTTCTGACTGTGACAAAACGCCCTGTTAACCCTCCTAGTTTTACCAGGAGACTCGCTTTTCTTAAAATATCGCCACCCTGCTGACATTTCTCCACATTTGCCTAGCCGCTCACACAAAATGAGATTAATGTTCTGCAATAAAGGGTCTTGGGTGTGGTATCAGAGACGTTTAACAAGCACAAGTACGAGTACATACTTGATACTTGGTATCAGGACATCCCTATTGATACATTATCTTTTCAGATTCTTACCGGACTCCCGTGTCCTCAGTCATCAGATCTTTGTCCTTGTCTGCACTGTAGCTCTGGGCTGACGCCTCAGCCTGCTGTACGAGGTCCTTTACATCCCCCACCATGAGACTGGGCCTTTTCCTCTGAGCCTTAGGTCCAAATGTGGTCTCAAAAGCCTCTGTGTCTAGAATGTGCACCTTGGAGTTCTGCAGAAACCAAAAACAAATGATCAGATAAAACCTGTTAATACAGCTCTGACAATTTGTTCTTCAGCAGTACTAATTCATGTATTTTACTCCATTTGAGAAATAAAAGCAATTTCTTAAAATTTATCTTTTCAGTTATTTGCCAGTCATTAAACAAAGACAGCCTAATATATCCGCTACTACTACACATTTTCTAAAATACTGTATTACTGAAATAATCTTAAAAATGCTTAAAAAAGCTGAAAATAAAAGCAAAAATTGTGAACTTTCATCTCATATTCATCTTTCAATCTTAACTCCAAATATCTTCAGTGTACAGCAAACACAAATGAATTGGCCTTGCCATTCCAATACTTCTAAAGAGGACTGTAACTGATTAGACAGACTGTATAAGCAATCCTTCCAAGGATTACAGATAGAATCACAGAAGAAAATGCAAACAGTAAACAGAACACCCAAATATGCAACGACTTAGCCAATGTAACAAATAAGTTTGTGCTGATATTAATTAAATGTGGCAACAATCTAAAAACACAAGGCTAACCTTTAGGTGGCAAGACACATACTTGACAGCATTTATGCAAAACAAAGCCTTTTATGGCTTCAGTCTGCCTTGACTTTCTGGCAAATGTTTCTACAGGTCCTCCCATTCCTTTAAAAAGACACATCTTCTACCAACCCACAAACTCTTGGTGATGAATTAAGCTTAATTTAGTTAATCTGCCTTAGACATGTCTGAGAAGACCCAGGTGAAGATATCTGGAAGTCGAGTCATGGCAATTGGACTTCTTTTGTGTTAAGTCAAAACATTTCACTACCAAGTAGCTTTTTCAGTCTGAAGAATGTTGGTTGCGAACCTCATTCTCCAGGTTGGTTTCACCTGACACCTGCCCTAAACAGGCTTGTGAGCTGGGCAAAGGAAAGGAGCTGTGAGTGGATGTAACTGTCACACCTCTAACAACCCCTTCTGCTCCCACTACAGTGGGTCGCTATCTATGTATGGTCTTGATTGTTCTGGTATAGATGTAACAGCAGCACGATAAACTGGAGACAGATTGTGTCTCTAAGGCCTCCACTTCTGTTGAGAGATGGGTTGTTCGTTTGCACATGTATGGCTTCCCGGACCTCTCATTTGTCTTTTAAGTCCAAAATGTGTACATCATTGTCCTCAAATTAAGGTGCACAGTTGATTATGTTCCTGAGGTGTTGGTCCTCCTGTGCTGAGCCATCCTCTTGTATAGTTTTCTTCAATGTACAGCTCTGAGCACTCATTACTACATTGACTCAGGTACACTAGGTTGCTACTCTTGTTTCTTTGTGTGTCTAAAACAAAAATTGTTAAGACATATACACTACCAGTCAAAATTTTAGACACCTTCTCCTTCAATATTTTTTTTCTATATTTTTATAATTTTTTAAAATCCTACAATACTGAAAAAACTGGGGGAAAACATGTAAAATAAACCAGAATATTACATTTTATTATTTCATTATATTTTAGATTGTCCAAAATAGCTACATTTAGCTACAAAGTAGCTACTTTGCCTTGTTAAGTTTGATTTGTGACATTTCTCTGTGCTTGAGACTATCAGTTGTCTTGTGCAGAGGAAGGTGGGTATAGAGTCAATAGCCCTATCAGTGCCTCTACAACTACTATATCAATCAATCAATCAATCAATCAATAAATCAATTAATCAATCAACAAAGTGCTAACTAATCTAATCTAATCTAATCTAATCTAATCCATGTTATGGTATGAAACACTCAATTAAAAAAAGAGAAAAGACAGTCCCCCAATACAAGAAAATAAGGTTGATTAATCCGACAACTGTATTTAGTCTGATTGTTCAAAAGGAGGGCGAGAACTGTATTTGGTCTGATTGTTGAGAAGGACTGTAATGTAGTGCATCAGATGACATGTCCTCCACAATCACTTGATCTAAATCCAGTTGAGACAGATTAAGATACATTGGACTGGAGAGTGAAAAACAAAACAGTAAGTAATCAACGCCTCTGGGAACTCTCATGACCATCTCATGAACCCCTACCACAGTGTGCAAAACTGTCAAAAGCAAAAACGTGGCTATATTCACATACGCATTTTTCATAGCTTGGATATCTTCAGTATGTATGTGTACAATGTCAAAAATTATAAAATAAAGAAAAAACGGAGTAGAAGTTGTGTCAAACCTGTGACTGTTAGTCTATATATTTAAGAACAATGGGATCTTTTTTGGAAAACTTACAGCCTGGCAGAAGGCTCCTGTGGCAAGCATAGTCAATACAGAGTCAGTGTGAGTACTGAATGAGGTGAGGCCTCACGTTCATCTCAACTCCTATAATCCCTTGAAACAAGCCACTGAGGAGGCTTGTTCCCACCTGCATTACTTGTAATAATCGAAGCAACAATATTAGAACTTTATAGGCAGAAATAGTAACATTAATATTTATAAGTTGAGTTAATTCACACAAACAATGCACAACCCCTTCCGAAGAGAATCCCTACATTAATCTATAATAATAAGAGGTTTATAACCCTTTACTCACATGGGCTTTGACTCTGTCATGCAAGAGGGACATGGGGAGTTTGCTTTGTCTCATCACCACACGATATGGATCCTTCTGCACAGCTCCCATCTCTTCCTGGAACTTCTGGAGAGATGACTGTTTAATCACACGGGTATTTGCTGAAACACAGAAAATTGAGATGACGTGTGACCCCGTTAATTTAGATAACAAATAGGTAGTGGTGGGTGATACAGCCTCAAAAATATAACAATATGTTATGCTCTGTATTTTATATAGCAGTAGATAAGTCCACAGAGAAGCTCATTCAACACAATTCGCCATGTGAAGTGTTTTTGACGCAAATTCTTCCAAAATATTTTATTTCAAAGGGGAAATTTTGCTAGTGTAAACCATTTTGTGCACTAAAATGATATGAGCAAAATGATATTTTTTTTATCTCAAAAAAGCAAAAAAAAATATTGCTATTACATAAGATTCTGTTCAGTTAAAGCTATTTTATTGCTGATTGTTATTTTACGTGTGTTCAAATTTAAAAGGAAAATAATTAATAAATACTACTTGTTTTTCCAATACATTAATTTGTGTTGGTTTAAAACTTGTCATCACTTGCTGCTTACTGGCTGCTAAAAATGTCCAGCCCAGCTAAATGTCTTGGTTTGATAATCTGGCTGAACTTAATTTGTAAATGAAAAGTCATACAATACTTATGTCATAGTACTAAATGTACACAATGGAGAAAATTGCATTAACATTGCCTCTGTTCCACCAAGCGTCCTTGGCTGCTTTCCGACATGTAAGCAGCTCAGTATGAAACAAACCGTGATCAGAGGACTTTAAAGATCTAGTGGTGACATAAGACTACAGCAGATCACTTGTACATAGATGCATTTAGAGGATGCAGGAGCTCTAAAAGTAATCACAAGGATCTTGAACTAAATCTTGAATTTGAGGGATTGCCAGTGCAGGATGTCAAGAGAGTTATAGTTAGACATTTCCTTCAAGGCCTTGTCAAGACATTAGAACAGCTTTCAGAACCACTTGTAAAAAAAATTATGTGTATTCAAAGTTGTTTGAAATTGATAATTAAAACAATAACCTAGTCCTTGTGTCATCATCAGACCCTTCCCCACCAGTATTGCACAGACACAGAATTAACACCAACATGAAGGGTTTCAGGGCAATACAAAATTTAAACTGACAAACAGCAAATATAGGAAATACAAAAGACACTGCTGTAAAGCAGACATATAAAACAAAAAATGAGGGCATTTACCAAACCATTTGATGTTAGGTTCAACTCTGGCTACAGTCCCTGGAGCCACTGTGGACTGGTACTGTAAAGGCTTGATGACTTTTCCACGATTGTTACTAAAAGGAGAAGTTCAGAGTAGGGGTGAGCATGTTATTTACTATTATGTTTCATATGCACAAAAATGTGCCAAACTGCAGCTCATAAAAACACTTAAAACTCTGTTATCACTTACCATCTCTGTTTTTGTCTGTACATATTCAGACGCTTAATAGTTGCTCGGTCCCTCATGTTGTTCCCACCAGCACCTTTAGGTCGATCTGTGAAATGCATGCATGAATGAATCTGAATTAATCTGTTCACAATATCCTCATTATAATTATTAGGTCCACCTCTCTTTTATTATACCAGTATAACGCAAGCCCACTGTTATAAACAATACAATCAGGATGATTATAATGTTCATTTACTTGGTGAAACGTTTTGTGTGCTGCTATCTTATATTTCTTATATATTCATTGGCAATTACCTATAATACAGCCTTTATAAATCTTAGATTCAAAAGCGAATAGTTATTAGACAACATGGTTTTAGCCAAGTGCACCTAATAAGCTGACTGCTGAGCTCCTTTATGAGACTACGTACGACTTGAATTAGGCCATACTTTAGGCACAATTGGTTTAAACAGACCCACTAGATGTCTTTCTGACCAAGCTGAATATGTCAGTGTCAGATTTAAAAGGCCTAACTTTACTACGTGTGTTTCAACATTGGCTAGTTTACTTTTAATTAAGTCACCTGAGTTATGAGGTCCCTTTTAGACATACTGTACATAACACGCTACACAACTGTTTAATTAACTCAGGGAAGTAATCTAGAAATGTCTTTTTCTTGCTTTGGTATCACCCGGCTAGCTACATTAGCATTAGCTGTAAACAAACACTATAGCTAATGGGAAGTTAGCTCACCAGGATTGCTGCTGGACGACGAGGGGTTTATCGAGCTTTTCCCCTTAAACCGAGGCTTCACCATTTTTACGGCTCAGTCGGCAAAGCCTTAAACGGACAAAAAAATAAAGACCACACGAATATGTCCGAAAACTGCGGTTAAATATGTACAATTCCCTTCAGCTCGGAACTGTACACCGTACACGTGTTGTACGGCGAAGGAAGAAGGACGTCATCAAGAGAGCGACGCCGACAAGAACCAATCACAGATCAGGGAGCTGCCACGCACGCGTGTGCGGGTTGTGTGGATCATTCATGGTCTGTGAATATGTATTGTAACCCAAATTGATGTCATTTTTTTATCGCCAAGAAGCTGCTGACAAAAGCTTGTGTCACCCTCGAAATTTAGACTACATGTTATAAATATTTGTGTTTAGCTTGATCAGTGTCTCTATTTTAAATGACATGTTGAAAACCTAGTGAAGAAAGAAAGACTGGAGTTATTTATTTTAGACTAAGGTCTTGTTTTTCTTGGGAAGCCAGGAAAGTTGGGTGGCTGCTACCAGTTATTGATTTGCAATCCCAGCATGAATAGACCAACACAATGTCCTCATATGCTGGACTGTGTTTAACCACCTCTAAAAACAAAGTGTGCTCTCTGTGCTCTAATAGACTGGTCTTCTCTCTTAAGGCACAGCTTGAGTCTAACAAACCATTTTAGCTAATTTCCCCTCCTATCTTTGTGAAAGTAGGCTTATTAACTGGATATAGTTTTCATATTTTCTGTTCCAGTTGGAGTTGCCTAGTTTGCGGAGAGACATTAAATGAAAGAACATGACATTGACACTGAATTCAAAGTCAATTATCTAATTGTCTCTGTTTTGATCAAATTTGGCTTCTTTAATATTTACTTTAATATTTTGTTTCACCCTATCTTCAGATGTCATACTTTATCACCACATAGTTTTTAGCTTACGTGTGATGTTGTTATCCTGGAGTGTAAAATTTCCACAAACTTTTGTGTTAAACGTTTTGAAATTCATTGCATCATTCATCACTTTGAAATTCAAAGAAGATGGAAAAATATTTGAACTAAATCTAGACAGCAATAACAACTATTACTATATGCACATGTTGCATTGTTGTATGCTTTTTATACCAGAAGAGGGTGCAACACAGTTTCTGTAGCCATATGCCAACATGCCCTGTTGAAAATTTGTGGTCTGTCATGCCAATGTTAGCTCTTTCTTACCTGAACAGAAACAGGACTGTGGCATCAATTTTAGAATACAGACGTATGTTTTCCCAGATGCCAAAGAAGAGGGTTTTTTAAAAAAAAAAAAAAATTGAAAGTATGGAGGTCTAAAGGCTGATTCAAAGCTTTCTTCACACTACGAGGAATAAAATTATAGCTAAAAATGTATTGATTTATTTTTAGTGCTGAAACTATCAAGTAGATTACATCAGTACATATAACGTGGGTATATAACCCTGTTTATTAAATGCAAAAATTGAATCAAAGGCTATGCAACATTAAAGAAGTATAACTATCAAAGTTGATGCTCTGTATCAATTTTAAAGGAATAGTCAAAGATTCACCTTGCCTGAAATCCATATGTCGTACTCACTCATTTTCGTTAATTCACAACTGAAGCAGGCCTTTAGAAAGCCTCATAGACACCAGAATGTATGAATGCACGTAAAATGATGCTGTTTTCACAGTGTGTACACAGAGTTTTACACAAATGTGGCTAAGTACCAAGGTAGAGACTCGAGTCTGTAGTATTCAGTTTATCCAGTATTCAGTTATACAGCAGGGATACTAAGGAATGTTCTCTGTTCAGTTTCATATGGATAAAATTGGAACTGACTGAGTTGCTAATCCACTGTAATGAATGATTTTTTAAATCAAAGTAGCATTTATCCCCTGTAAGCTGAACTGAAACGGAAAATCCAAGCAGAAGAAAGAAAAGAATGTTGAGGTTAAGTCTAAACACTTCTCCATTTAAAATATACATTCAAAATATACACTTACAACATAACAGTACAAACAGCATGTTTATGCAGACAGGAACTGTATAAACATTGTTAAATTCCTTTTATTTCAGGTAAACCTTTAAACCTAAACTGTTACATTGGTACATATTTAGGACACAATCCTAAATAGCTATTTTCTGCATGTTGAATTTGGATTTCTGTGTTTTTTTTATGTTTTTTTTTTGTGCACCTGGTATACCTACACTTTAGCAAACAATATATTATCATCCGTGTTTGTAGTACCTTGAAGTCAACATTTTAAAACATCTTTATGAAATCTTGTTTCAACCTGTATTCTCACCGTGAATCACGTTGTGGCAAAAGACTGAAATAAAATGATTTTTGGTCTAGAGGAAATTTTGTTTCCTCCCATAAAAAGCCACCAGCAGTTATCCTCTTCAATTAGAAGAAGCACTAAATACAGTTTTACAGTGTTCTGTCATCAGAATGAATGTAGGCTATATTTTGTCTGTCCTCACATCTGTATTCAGCGGTTGTGCATTTTACAGCTGCTGAACCAACTGGTTGGCTGAACTTTATGTGACCTTGATTTGCATTAAAGTGTGTAGTTAGGCAACTGACTGACCTCAGCAGGTATTATTCAGAATGCATGGAAGAATATAACAGGACAAGGACCGACCTTCAATCTATGTTCTGTGACAGACTGACCACAATTTATGATTGATGTGATCATCACAAACCAGACTTATGTGAACAATGACTGTGTACATGAGTTCCTTAAACAAACAAACAACAACAAATAAAACCGAATACATTGTTTGTGACATCATATTGTTAGTTTGAACAATATTACTGTGCTTCTGTAAAACCATCAAACATCACAAAGTGCCCACTCTAAATTAAATGGCTTCAATAAATAGCATATATATGGAGTGATCTTACATTACAACTCAGGATTGTGTTACAAACTAGATTTTATAGATATAATTTCCCCCTCTTGTCTCTTGCCTTCGGTCTTCTAACTGTGGAACAGGTACAGCTCGTTTATTACATTCTAAGTGTTTGGAGTGCCAGCCACTGTGGTCACAGCATGCATTTTTCAGGCAGAAACCTCTCCAGCCCATCAGTCTCAGCAGCTCATGACTGGCAGTTCAGGAATTCTAAGGAGAGGGGCGTCAGCAGTTTGCACTAGAGCACCTGCATTCAATCTAGTTATTACAGAACCTTGCTTAGATTCATCCTGCGGGTCCTGCACGTGTCTTACAGACTGTAGGCTATTTATCTAGCTAAAGAGTTTAATTCCCAAACAAAATAAAAGATAAAATGTCCACAGTTTGAAGTATTTTAAATTGACCTTTAAATTTTCCACACAAAGTTTTCATGTTCTCCCCATGGCTGCAAGTGTTTTCTCTGGGTCCTTCATCTTCCTCCCGCAGTCCATAGGATAAGCTAAGCAGTTAGGTTAAATTGATTACTTAAAAAATGCCCATAGGTGTGAATCTGAATGTGAATGGTTGTCTGTCTCTACATGTCAGCCCTGTGATAGACTGACGACCTGTCTTGGGTTACCCTGCCTCTTGCCTAATGACAGCTGGAATTGGCTCCAGCACTCCTGCGACCCTTAGGAGGAAAAGTGTTTAGGGGTACAGTACATGGCTGGAAACAAACAAACAATGAATTGTGTTTAAATAGAATTTGTTTAATAGAAAACAATTGTAATCCAACAAGTATAAAATAATAGCAAGTTTACAGCGAGTTATAAAACCACAACACCCAAAAGTACACAGTTTCAATACAGTTAAGCCATTACTTCCTCAGTGTTTCTCAGTGAGGCTATAATGTGCTGTGGCAGGAATTATAAACAATTTGCTTTAAAATATTTTGCACCACCACATCCCACGTCTGCTTGGTGATGAAGACCAGATGCAGAGGATTTCACTGGGCAGAGATACTCAAAGTTAAATCTACTATAGACATTAAGATGGGCATAGGTTATATGGTGTTGGAGTGACAAATGCTGCTTCACAACTCAGCGGCAGCACATTGAAACTCCCCATAACTGTTCATGTCAGTGTGTGGATTTGTGGATAATATTTCAACCTGGCTCACTTGCTGAGTCTCTGCTTTGAGTCAAAATTGGAACACGGGCTAGATGACAAAGAGCAGCCTCTGGTGGGCCTGACTAAACAAAAAGAGAAAAATTGGCAAAGGCCTGAAGGTCACTCCTCCATATGGCCTCACTGTAGCGAGGGCTTGCAGAGAAAGCCTACATTTCTGCAGGGAGACTGATTCATGAAGTAACTGAAGCTAATTAACACTGATTGTGTCATGAGCCATTTTATCAAGTTGTTGTCTAGGCCTTTTTAGACAAGGTGACTACTGCAATAAGGGTGTGATAATACAGAGACACATTAGCCTGAGTTTTATTTGGTGAAAACAAGTCAGTGGCTTTGTAATGCTTTAAGGTGAATGCTAAAATCAGCATGCTGTTATTAAACAAATATAATACTTACCATTGTCATGATCTTAGTTTAGCATGTTATCATTCTAAAATTTCCAAACTAGCATAACCACAACATATAGCATTGAATGATAGAAATGTAATTAGTTTAGCAGATATTTAGGCCTTGCAGTATCACATGTAATGTTAAAGAATTGCCAAGGTGATTTGCAATTTTCCCTGAGATGGACATGTATGTGCCAAATTACATGGCAATCCATCCATAAATGTATTCTCCCCAACATCCCACTAAAAGCCAAAAATGTCACTTCAATTTGGTCATGCTTGCACAAAACATCCTCAATATTCTTCTCTTGTGGTGGACCAACAGATAAATACATTTTGCCATCTGCAGATGAAGAGGTTTAGACTAAACTAGCAATGCCTTTCTTAAAGCCTTTTAGCTGAGCCACATGCTTGATGTCACAGCATCCCAGTAATTTCTCACAGATTAAAGGAAATTTCCTCTCACTTTAAAGCCTTCTCCCATTTTTATGAGCTCCCGCACCCTATTTACGTATAAAGGTACTATTGCCACTTTCAAGAGTAGATTACACTGATTTGAAATTACAAAGAGGCAAAAGAAGGAATAATGAGACATAAGAACCATGAATTGTGAAACAAATGAAAACCCAATGTTGGAAAAACCCAGATGGAAATGAAGTGATGGAACATGTTGTTTTTCAACAAATTATGTTTCACTAATGTGTAATGTCGTCTGTGTTTATTTTCACCAAACCTAAATCTTCCACTTATTTAGTTCACAGCTTGTCGTGGCCACAAGTTTCACACCACATAAATCATAGAATAATCTGTTGGCAAGGACTATTGGGAGGTGTTCTCAGAGCCCTCTAATGAATGGTTGTTTATGAGTGCTAATCTGTGGCATGTAAACCACAGTTTTGCTTGAGATAAGCCACAATAAGGTGAAAATTTATTTCACAGTGTGTCCTCTGCCACAATAAGGCGAAAATTTATTTTACAGTGTGTCCACTGCTTACTTATTTACTTACTTATATAACAACTCAGAACCATCTCTGATGATAGTAAAAGAAAAACAAATAGTGTTGGCAATCCCATTGCCAGGTAGTAATACATCAGGTTTTACAAGAAGTCCTTTGGTTACCTGAAACAATTCTTTTTCACTTTTGGTTGGTACTTTGCCTGATAAGATTTGTATCACTTGAGAAACATGTGGGAACTATTACAAGAAAATAGGCCTTAAAGGTCTAAATAACCACAATTTGAAGGGATTTTAATGGAACAACATTAAGGGACTTTATAACGGTAAACCACAGTGCATGACTGACCTAACAGAGACAAGCTTGTGTCTAACAATTTCCATGGCAATGGTGCATCAACACAGAGCTCTCCCACACTCTTAAGGATAGTGCGGAAAAGGTTGAAGCCTGTCTTTCTTTCTTGTCTTTTCTTGCAGACTAAAATGCCTAATAAAATATGTTGGTGTTAACAGAACAATAAAATCATTACCATGTGATAAGAAAACATGCTCATGTGACATTAGCTTATATGAAATACAAGAATGCTCCCCCACCTACAAAAGTGATGTCCAAAACCCATTTAGTTGCTGCTAGAGCACTTGCTCAAAGATGCTGGCACCAGTTTTGTCTCTAGCTCATCCAAGACAAACACACTCCTCTTGCTCTAAAGTCCAAAGATGAGCTGCCATGTACATCAGACCTCTCTTTGCACCATGCCTGTGCATCTGGTTCGCAGCACCAGCTTGACCTTGCCAATGCAGGGTGTTTGTGCAAATAAGGTTTGGTCCTCTACAGCACTTTGAGTGTCAGTATCTGGACTGGTGTTCAGCCATGATGTAAACTCAAAGGGTCATGGCAAGTTTCAGGTGGGCTGTGTGCCACAGTGCTTCTTGCCAACAAATTTCTCCACTTGAATTGAAGTAGTGTTCACTGGAGGTGGACACCACCACCCCTCTTTCCTCTCTCTGCTTGCTTTTCTGTGGCTCACCAAAGCATCTTGTCTCTAACATTTATCTGCTGCCCTTTCAATTAGATAGGGACAACAGAGAAACCTATTTGGACAGAGGTCTGTGTCACCTCAAGGCTATGGTTGCCACTGCTGAGGTCATGCCATGAAAGGGAAATTGAGCACTACTGTTTCCCCTGAGTGCTCTGAAACACAAGTGATTACATTGACTGATTTGTCCAAGGGACCCTGATTGGTGAGGATCAAAGCAAGCCTGGAGACCACCTAGAACTTCTCTTGGCAGGAGACTTGGCCTGTAGAGGGATGAGAGGCGCTGGGAAAAGGAACAGAAGTACTGTGCCTCTCATTCCCATCCTGATCTTCGTGAGAACACAGGCTCTTTGAGTGAGGAACCTGCTTTACTTCAAGTGTGATTTTTCTAAGCATTCATTGTCACATTCAAATATATGAAGATGAGTGACTGGAGAGCAGAGTCTAGAGTTCAAAGGCAAATTTTGAGAACTTTGGAAACTTGGCTTCACTGATCCATGGTCTTACCCTGGCACAATCTAAGTACACTATAGCTGAATGGGGTGGGTTAATATAGTTAAACAATTGGTTTCAGCATCCTGGTGGGTCTTCTTGGACCCCCATGAAAGTTGGACAAATTAGTTAGAACCTGGAAAAGAAGGAGCACAAGAAGGTCACAAAAACTGCACTCAGCTATTTAACAAAAGTCCAAAAGCTCACAATGTCCAATAGAATAATTATGACTATATTAGATATTGCATTTAAAAAAATAGCATTTAAAAAAATTTGTCAGCACTCAAATTTCACCTAAGTGCATTAAATGCTGTGAAAGTGAATAAATATGGAAAAATCCTGCAAATCACAGAGGACCGTAACTAGAGTAAGTAAAATGTTGGACCATTTCATTCCTAAATTCCTATCTATGGGCCAGTAGTGTGGTTTGGCCCTTCTTCTACCCAATGACAAACATACCCAAATGCGTACTTGGTGCAAGAGAAAAGACAGAATACATTTGGTGCTGAATCAAAGAGCAGGACTGTGTAAATGGCCAGGGTCAACTCTTTACATACAAGCTGTATACTGGAAAAACAGAAATGTGTTCCCTGTGGTCTGGAAAAATGTCTACACACAAATTTATATCACATTCATACAGGGAATATTTTGTACATATGGCAGTGGTATACATAATCCTTACATAATCATGATCTTAAAAGTAAATTTTTGTATCTTATTTAGGTCAGATGAAACCATTAAACAACATATTGATTGCATTTTATTATGGTTTGATGTTTTCTTGGTGCGTTGCTATGCACATGAAACAAAGACAATAAAAGTGCAGAAGCAAGTTTATGAAAAATGTTACACCAGGAATTAATCAGTCTGCACAAAGTGTCTATAAAAATGAGATTGCTCAGACCTTATGGTTTTCTCCTTCTGTTTCCATTGCGTGCAGATAGTGAGCTGAGTTTGTGTTACTGAACACTTGCGGAAGTAAATACTTAGCACCCTCACAAATTACCAATGGAAACTGACATGGTAATGTTTCCCCCAGCCCAGGTCTTTAATGATCTGTGTCCCATGTTGTAGCTAGATATGAATGTTTCTCAGCAATGTGTCCTTGGCAAACATTATAGTGTCACCATGGTTCAGATGTTACCATTAAAGGAGAGTGAAGCTTAGAATGACTATCGGGGTAAGTTTCCCCCTAACACTCCAGTATTTAACCTGCTGTAACCAGACAACAAAAGAAAACGCAGCAAGTCTGTATTGGCGCCCTTTTACATAACTCTAAGACATGTTTACCAAAGTGCTGTCAAGGCCCTGCTCACCTGCTGTTGTTCTGGCTTTAAAGGTATTCATAAAAAAAGTGCACCATGTTTCTGAAACACGCTTTTCTATGCATGCATTGTCTTTTTTCTATTAATCCACTGAAGTGACATGAGCGTCTGCCACTTTATGAGAAGGGGTGGACAAACAAAAGACCAAATATAGACAAAACAACAGTCTAAAACATACATTAAGGCCTATAAATTAGCACTGTCTTCTGTGCATACAGTAAGACTGGTCCAGAAAAATTTTTTAATGAATTTGCTTTGAGGTCATAACAAAGTCATGCTGTTGCATGCTCGATATGGAAATGCTGATACTGCTTAAGTTATGTATGTGCATGTAATGTAATGTGGTGCCTGAATGAACAAAGGATTAATATAGTAATTAAATGTACACTTTGCCACAGTGGAATCTGCATGTACAAGTGAAGTTTAGTTAGAACTACAGGGCTTTGTCAAGTTTATTTTTTGAACCAGACTTTGGAGGCCATAACTCTGCTTTTCACACAATAAGTCATCAGTGACATACCATTTAAAACATCATAAACAATTTCTAGGCATGCTTGGCTGGAGCTTAGAGCATTGTCCACAAATATGTAATAACAATGATTTACACAGCCAAAGCATCCAGACCTGAAACCACAAAAGACTTTTTGGGATCCACACAGATTAGCAGCACAGTTTGTTAAGCTCTTTAGGAGTAGATTCATTTTTCGTTTAATATGAAGAGAAGGTTCACTTGAATTCGAATTGATTACTTTTTGTTGAACTACGTGCAAAAGTGGTCAAAAACTCTTCTGTAAATGATAAGAAGTTACTCTTCTGGCCTCCCGCCATATGGGATCTGTAATATTGGCTTTGACAAGTGACAAGATAAAAATCTGACCTTGTGTCTCTAGGAGAAACTAAACCTGAGTTTGGAAGAATGTTCCAGATCATAGACAGTTTCTGTGGTGGAGATCAGAACCCAGACGTGCCGACCATTGTGAAGGGATTATTAGTTCCAGTGTAGTCCTTATACCCTCCAGCTCCCTCTTTCCTTTCTCCACACACATGTTTGACTCCCTGGGTCCACTGAGCTGCGAAAATGAGGTTCTGGTCTTTAAAGACTGATGTCCATTAAGTACATAACTCAGCTTCTGTAGTGTTGGTTTGATGTGTCAGTAGAACGCAAAATGTTTCCATGAAGTTGGCTTAGAAATGCTCATTAGTGCCATTTTTCTCAAGAACACTTTTGACCTCAGTTGTTTTACCACCTTGCCCTTCTTATCTAATGATTTCAGTTTGACTTGACTTCAAGAGAAAGAAACAGTTTGCCGCTGTAGATTTGGTGCTAAGACAACTCCAGCCTATCACAGCACTCTCTTTTCATGGTGGGTCTGAAGAGTTTCGCCAAATCTGCTTGTCTTTGATTTATTTATGAACAAAATCTAATGGTGTTCTCTGTCTGGGAGGGCAAACACAGTGGATCTGACATCACCCTGACTGTGTTGCTATGCGGCGTCCCATAAATTTTGTGTCGAGCTTGGGGCATTCGGGTTGGTGTGCCTTTTCCCTGCCCAGAGGAAGAGGAGAGGTGAAGACACTCAGTTTGCTCCTATGCTGTTTTGCACTGGGGTAATGTTACATTGAACCTCTCCCAAATCCTGAGCCTGGTAGCCTATTAATGAGCTCTTTCATGCCTCACCTACTTTCAAAAACATTGAGAGAGATTCCTTAGATCATTCTCACAATCTTGGAAGCAATTTTGACACATTTGTAACTGCATTTATTCTTTGTGGTCATGCAGTATGTTATCAGACAAATACAAGATCAACAAAAGTGTTCTGATGTTTTTAGATGTGCTCAATAACGCTGCACATGCCTTCCCCTTTATCTCTGCCTTCTTTTCAAAGAGGCAGCTTGACATTTAACCATATTTGACATACCAAATGGAAATACTAAAACTCAAAGATTATTGTTTTGGTGATCATTAAACATTAAAATTACTGGTTAAATGAAGTGAATGGGATTTGAGAATTATAATTACAGTGCCTAAAGGGTTGTAAAATCATATTGTTGGTTTGTTTAAGCCAGTTCCCACAAATCACACTTAACAAATCCTACACTAATAAGCCAAAATAGTTTTGTAACATTTTTTGATTTATTTCTTACTTTCCATACAAGCAGGTCATGGTTTTATTTCAGAAACTTAATACTGGTAATAAATCACAGTGAAGACATATCTGATTCTGTTTTGAAAATCCCTTCTTGCCCTTGTGTTCTGCTAAGCCTTTATAAGCATTAAAAGGAAAAAGGATGTTGTATCTGATATGTTTAACAGACTCTTTGATAATAATAAAAAGAAGACTTTGATATCATACCGGAAAAAATATATTTGAAAGTGAGTCTTGCATATCTAGATACCTTCGAGCATTATGAAAAGTAGGGTAAATTGATATGTAACTAATTATTAGGCCCAAAAAAAAAAAAAAAGCAAAAAACAATTAGGACTGTCAACCTTAACAAAACTGCCAGGAAAGACATTTTTGGAACGTGAAGACATTTCCCTGTGCTTGGGATTATATGGCTGTGAGATCCTCTACATCCCACCATTTATTTGTTCCAAGATCATTTGAAATGAAATGTTTTGAACCCAGAAGTAAATAAGCCTAGAGCAGTTACTGATCAGGTCCTGATCAAGAGTTCAGATCAGTCTTGTTTGCATTCATTGTGGCAGTGATTGGCCTGGCAGTACAGTTTGTGGTCAGTCAATAAATTCCAGAGATCATTTTTTCCTTTTTTTATTTTTATGATTTTGTTAGTTATTTTAATTTTGAATTCCATAGAATCCAAGAGTGGGAGAGGTGTTAAGCAAAGTGATTTGTATGAACAAGTGTGTATAAAGCAAAATATAATTGCCCTTGCTTCCTCAGTCACCTCCCACTTTAACCACATCTGGAAGGGATCAGCTGGAAGAGTTGGAGACTGTGAAAAATTAAGAACCACTTAAAACACAACAAAATATTTAAATTGAGCGAGCGGATAGGATGTGTGAACTACACCTCCTTGCACTGCAGGAATGTGGAACTGGAGATGGAACATGTAACCCTCGCTTTCTTTTCCCGTACTGCTCCTAGTCTTTTATACTTACAATTTAAAACACAGGCTTGATGTTACATCTGCCTTAAAAGTCCTACACATTAAAAAAATGCTTCCTACATGGGGCCTTTTGCCCCTTGAATAATCTTCTTATATTTTTAGGTTTATCTCTGCCTTCAGCTGAACATTTTACCTTAATGACCTTGTCACCTTGATGCTTAGAGAATGATAATGTTTTTATTTAAAATGCATATTGCAGGTTAACAACACTAACTTGCAAGAAATATGTACCTATATATGCACTATTTCAACATTTGACCATTTTTGTGAGGAAGTGCCTCAGAAAGACAAACTGGCCATGGTGTCACATAATGGGGAACAGCCAGTCAACAGTGGCTGACATTTCTAATTAATCAATATTAATTGAATAATTATTATTAATTGATTAATTAAAATGTAATATGCACTTGAAGGCTGGATTATGTATGGGGTTGTGGATAATACAGCATATTGGACAAATGGCAAGCTAATAATTATCAAAATCGTGCACCTGTTTTAGCCTTCCTATGTGGAGCTACAAAAAGAGATGGACAAAAGATTTTTTCCACCCTGGAAATTTAACAAGGTGTCCATATCCAGCTTACTCAAAATTAGAAAACTCTTTGGTTCCAAAAGAGGAGACAAATAGGAGTAATTGGAGTAAAAAGTAGAATTTACTGACCCATGCTGACCACCCAGCGGTACCCACGTGTATGCTAGAGGAAGCACAGGGTCAAAGGTCTGCATATGTGACATATAAGAATGCTTTTGCAGTCTATCAAACTCATGTTACAGGATATTAAATGTTGTCTTTAGCAACAAAATAGAGGTTTCATTTGAGACAGCTGGAATACATTTTGGAGAAACCAAACGGTGTCCTGTTTGTTGATCTTTTGTGTGCAAGTCTGGGATTTCATTAATGTCTCAGTCTCTTTGTGTTCCCTTTAACTCTGGACTGATCTTTTAAGTCATGTGTGCAACACGAAAGTTTCTCTAAAGGCACTTCTGATCTTTCCAAAAATAATTCTGCACTTGCTGCTTTTTCAGAAAAAGGTTTATTCCTTCAGTCATGACAGTCTTCTGGGGGTCTATGGTTTCAATTACCCTTAATTATCACTACAGAGGTTTGAGTGTCCTTCTCATGATGTCCTTGCTACTGTATTTCATGTGAAAATAAAGAAAATAAGGACAGACAAAGGATTTGTCCAAATAAGCAAGCACCAAGGTCACACCAACACTTTTCTGTACTTTAACATACATAAGTTTTGCAACTATACTTAAATTTTTGAAACTAAAGTTTCATCGGCAGCGATGGCATCCTTCCTGCATATTTCTGTTAGAGTTGTATTTCATACACACAAGATTCGATTTAGAGGAATTTCTTGTCCGTGCCATATCATTCATTGGACAAACTGATTTTTTGGTTCCTCAACAAATCTTCACTTGCAACCTTGCTTTCTTTTCCTAAGTAATCAGTTATTTGATCCTCCATGGGGTCTCCCAGTGCACCACTTGAGTTCAATTATTGGGCTGTGAGCAATTTGCAGACAGTTTAATTGACTCTCAAGACCTTTGGAGGAACCAAATCCTGTCAGAGATTTTCTCTGTTTTTATTTTCTTCCTAATATACATACAAACTTATTTAAATCAAAGTTATTAGGAATTATTAAGACAAATGTGGCGTTTTTACTGACGCGCCATTGGGATTGCATGTGTACATCTGTATCTGATGTGTGATCAGGTCTGATTTTTGAGCAGTATAGGGGGCCATATGGGGTTTTGAGTCATGGTGTTTACTGTGCAGTGACATACTAAATCACTAACACATTCAGATGTCCAACATGCAGCTCTACTTATGTTTTACTTATGCAGATGGGAAACAAGGCCCTTGAACGACTTCTGCTACCAATGATAATTTGAGTGGGGGACACGTGCTTGTTCAAAGAGTGAGCCTGTAGCATATGAAGGATTTATTTATTCTCAAAACAAACATAGCACAAAGCAATACTTTCAAAAGCACAGCTTGTAAAAGTTGCTTTAGAAATGGAAGAAATCATGCTGTCCTTAGCGTGACACACCTGTAGACCCATCCCCTTAATGAAGTCTGTTATTTTATACTAATACTAATAAAAAACAGGAACCTTATTCAGTCATCAGTCAGATTATAAACATGCAGAAACTCTTATGTGAATGTACACAAAAGCGCAATGTATGACAAACACACTTTCTAGATCAGGGAAAACATGTGTTTTTGATACATGTGACACCTGTTCTGCATATAAAAGTCACAAGGGCAGCAGATCAGCACTGAAGAGGAATAACCAAAGCAAGTAATAGACAAAAAGAAACTCCTGTCCTCTTCCATTGCCTGAGGAGACACCGCCAACACTCTCAAAATTAAGGATTAAAAGAGATAGTATACAGTATGCATATACATATGTATGTTCATAAACATAATACATATTATACATAATCTACTAGTCCATAATAACCTTGCAAAAGCAAAGCCTGTGTTGCACCTCCACGTGTTTTAAACCTGTTGAAAGGTGTATTTATTGAACTAAGGCTAAAAGAGTTGTTTCAGGTGGTTTCGATTCATCAGCCACATTGGACATCTGTTCCTGGCTCAACCAAGAAACAAGGACTTAACTTAGAAAAATGTGTTTATTTTGGAGTGTGTTTTTAATGGCCTTTCCAATCCTAACAAGTTGTCAAGTACATCCCACATGCAGGTAAATTGCATAACTAGCACAATTGCCTTAAGACCTACTCAAAGATATGATTGTTATCTCAAGCACTGAACAAGAAACATGTTTTCATATTGATTGCAAATGGAAACAAAAACTTTTGAAAAACAGTTACATTTTACATTCTGACACTGAGTGACAGGGCACTTACCAAAAAGACCAACATAGCCTATAAATGTAACTTCATGGTGTATAAAAATTGTTGTGCTGGTTTAACAGGCATGTGTGCTAAGTGGTGTGAATAATTCTATGTGACTTTAAAAAACATTTTCAACAAGGTAGAGATCTGAAATGCTACTGAAATAACATCATATTATACTGGAAACTGCTGGAAAGTCACATGGTTTTACTCTAACATATCTGAATATAAAACTCAGCATGCTATCAGTGATCAGTGAGCACAGAAAACAAGCCACACAAAAATTACCCCACAATAGGGAAGCAATTTAACCCAAATTGAGAGTTATACCCTGGATCTGAGGAAAGCATTGATGTGAGTCTTAAAGCTGCTTAACAAAGTGCAGAAATGTTTCCTCTGTGACTTTGATCATTTCACTACTATTAATTCCTTATCACTACATTATTGACAAAGAACAAATAGGGGAAGCGATTAGTTTTATTAACAGCTGAGCTTAGAAATGAAAAAATATTTTACTGGTTCCTTCTCTCATTCAGATAATCTAGAGGATTAGAGCGTTATACCAGCTGGACACCATAAATGTAAAAACTGATGCCAAACCCCAATGAAGGTATTTTTACTGAATAAGAGAACACTTTGCTGGTGAAGAGAAACAGTCACTTGACCTCCAAAGTCATTTGAATTTTCTGGGGACAAAATTTCATAGTAATAAATCAGTTGGTTTGGTATTTCTATCTGGACTAAAATGGAGTGGACTGACCAATCATATAGATAACAGTTCATGTATTAAACCAAAATGTTTTTGCTGAAAGACAAAAAAACTAATATGATTCTGGCAAAAACTACCCACTCCTTAATTATCTTATGTCGGTCTCAATAATCCACTTTAAAGATGACATTACTCATTTCTGTGGGTCACGTTGCTTTGTTTTGAATGTGTCTGATTTTAACAGCCTGACTTTTTTCCCAGGTTTTACACTCAAGAAGAATAATTATTTTCTAATTAGTTGTTATAATACAGACAGTGATGTAAATTGTAACAGTCAGAATTGGAAAGATGATCCCTGTAACTAGTAAGAGCAAATTAAAGACATGTTTCAAGATGAAATATTTCTTGTTCAGACATAACTATAAGATTCCACTCCAGTAGGGAACACTGACAGTGTCCCCTGCCAAAGAGTAAATGAGCTCAAGACTCAAGACACAGGGGATTTTCTATTTTGATCCCACTCTTTCTCCAGTCCTTATTTTTTGTGGGGTTCAAACAAAATGTGGGACGAATCCTAGTATGTCTAGAAAAACAAATCATTGTAAGAAAGGAGGTCACATGAGGCTGGATGACCTGGCTGGAAGATGACAGACAGACAGAATTACCTTTTCAGCCACCTGTATTCCAAAATCTCAGGTGCTATTACATCAATTTGATCACAAAATATTGTCAATTTGTGAGAGGAGTCTTTAAATGGTTGCAGAAGTATTTGTTCCATCTGGATGTTAAGTGTCAACATTTTTTACAATTTGCTGAAGGCCGGAAATGTGCAAGAAATGCAGAACAGCTGAAATCAAGTAGATGCATTCTGCAATGATTTATCTCTAAATAATATTATTTCCACATGCAACACAGGTGTCATGTAAAACCTAAGCATCTCCAGACTATAATTAGTTAAATTCTAGCATACATTAAAAGACTATTTTTACTGAAGTTGCAGACATTTTTGTTGGGTTGTTATGATTGCTTGATTTAGCCTTTTCTTAAATCAAGTATAATTATTGCTGTAAAGTAGCCTCAAGCTTCCAGATGTTTTCTGATTCAGATACATTCAACAAAAATGCAGCTATATAGGGAACTGAAGTATGATTTTATTTTACAATGATTTCAGAGGAGTTTGTTTCAAACTGCACGTCTCTGTAAATCCATTTAGCCTTGTGTTGTTTGCACAATGTGTGGTAGTCTTTCCACATTTCCCACAGCCATCATGTCTGTCCTCAATGTTCCCTGAATTACAGTACAACCCTAATGATAGCAGGTTTTCACGCATGGCTCACAGAACCATACTGAGCATCAGACCTGTGGCTTCTGGTTGTCATTCAAGCTAACACAGGGATGGAGGTTACATATCTGATGGCAATTTGTGAAGTCACGCAAGGCAATGCAGTATGTGTGTGAGGACATCATCAAGTTACTACATTCTGGATTTCAAATAAAACCTTTTTTGTACTCCTGTCTTCAGTTGTTTTCTTGTCTGTTGCTAGTCATGCAATCTTGTAACGCTGCAGTTCTACACAAATCTCACAGATGCTTGTGTTTCAACAGACTAACTCTATAAGCCAATTATCCAGCTGTAAACACTGAAACAAAGATTATTTATGTGGATGTTTCTCATTAAGTATCAGAACTGCAGGCCAATTGTGTTGTTTGATGGGTGGCACGGCAGCAATCCAGTACAGTTTGACCAAGACTTAATTTGCTTGCATTATTCATTTTCACATCGTGTCTGTGACATGTTATTTTATAGTTTTGTGTTCATGGGAATAGTAATCTTTTACTGGGACAGGTGCCAACATGTTGCAGAAAATCAAATAAATAAATATGAAAAATCTTATCTCTTGAGCAATGAAGGTGAAACATTTTGTCATTGTATGTTCAGTCAAAAATTAAATATGCTACATTTGTTTGTTCCCATGTTTAATTTATACTTGCTAGAGGTTCTGAATAAATATTTGATCACAGGAGGTCAAGTGTTTTCTGTCTACACTACTGAAAATGAACATTTCCTAGATGCTATTGTTATGCCTGCTATTCCCAATAAATACACATGTGATATTTTGAAAACATGTGGGGTCTGGTAGAATAGAGAGGTCAGCCAACACTCTGACACACTATTTGCCCGCAAAGAAGTAGTACAATTATGTAGCTAGCACATAATTTGTTCTGAATATAACACAAATATAGCACACATTAAATAATTCAAGTTCAAGGTGCAATTCAACTTAATCCACCTTAATTTCTCTTCTCTGCATGTGAATTTAATCTTATCTGCATGAATTCAAAATGTTTCCTTATGGGCAAATGCTTGATTTGGGATGATTTTTAGAATGATTTTTAAGATTGTGGCACTGAAAATGAATTTTAGAAAAAATGAATAACTCTGTAATATTTAGGCAAAACAGTTTGCATAAAAGTCCTCTTGAAGAAAATCCACCAAAAATCACAACTATAAATATTATTAAAAAAAAGTTAAAAGGAAGTTCTACTTTTCATTATACATAAACCACTGCAGAAACTATAGTATCTTATAGTGATTGATGCCAGTTCTTAAAGTCTTGTCTAAAAAGTCTACGCACGTTGTAGGGCCCCATTCTGTTTCAAGTGTTAATGAACTCATTAGCCTCTGGATGAGAAAAACACACAAGCCTTAAGACTGAAAGGATGCCAGGCTCTTTTACACCATGGAGGACGTTACTTGTGATTAACACCCTGGACAGTTCCAGAACATCTGTGGGAGACAAATCATGGTTGAGTGAAACATAAACAGTATTAGTCAGAGAGAAGAAGCATGACTGGAGCTGTGTAATCCATGCACCATGCAGGGAACGGGGATGGGAGAGAACAGAAGAGAGAAAGAGGAGTAGCAAAACAATAGAGTTAAAAATATATATATACCTATAAAGGTTGCACAAAACTGTCATATAACTTTATTCTTTCAGTTGAGTCTAACATAATTATGTACAGTTTAATAAAGGACATAGTGATGCTAATGACTTTCTGTATTGCACGTACAACTTAAAAATTACTATATTTTGTCATTACAAATCCTTTTCAGGCTGCACTGCTCGTGCTCATTGGAACATCACTTAGACTAGACTTGATCCCCGTGTGTGCGGAATCAGTCAATTGATTTTGTTTTATCTGGAAAAACAAATTTGTCGTGACACTTCGTTTGTGGGAGATTAAAAACAATAGTGTTTGGCATGACCTATATGCAGCAATTCTCATTGGATACGCCAATAGTCTGTCTGAGGGAAAAATGTTAACATTCTCTAAGAAAAACAGTTCAAACTGTTTAGTAAGTTGTGAATGTGAAATATTGATACAAAATAGGTTAATGTTATTGTTAATGTTACTGTGATTGTCACGATTTGATTTTAAATGATGTATGTTGGAACTGCCGCTGTATTGGTTGTTTTTATCTTTTATTTTCTAAATGTCAATGGTTGTTTTAGCGAAACAGCATTTTTTTTCCATGGCAATCAGATAAAAGTTCTTGTGTTACTGTTGTTGGCTACATTATTACCTGAAAAATGTCAGATCACCTTATCTTTTCTTGGTAGTTTTCAATAGTCAGAACCAATTGCGTGCATAATTTTGACAGAGCACATGTGATGTTCTGACTCCAAGACCCCATTTACACTTGGTTTCGAAATGCATTTTGAACAACTGGATTACAAGGGGATTATGCTAAATACAAGTGTAAACAACCACCAAGATAGATTGTGATCACTCTAACCTACTGAGGTGACATGTGACATGCAAGTGACAGAAGACTGTTTCAAATAAAATCAAATGCCAACATTTGAACAAATTCTGCAACTAAATACTGGATAACCACAAATCAAATTTAGCTTGAACTGATGTCACAGTTTAAAGATCTTGGCACTGAGATGTGTAATTCATTTCAGATGAGCAGGGATTAAGTCACTTACTCATATCATACAATACAAATCACATGATTCAGATATATTCAAAATAGATGAAGTTGAATCTTACATTTCCCTTTATAGAGTCAGAGAACTAGAGGAAAGGTATAAAATAAAATAAACATATTCATTTAAGAGCACCTCAGAGGGTTGTCTCAGGCTGGTTACTGGAGAGTTTGAAAATGAAAACAAGATTTTGTGATATAACACTGTCTGGAACCTCGGAAACAGTCAGCAGCCAACTTGTCTGTTCATATTTCTTTTTATGATCAATGGAGTAAATGTTAACCAACGATTAGCTGTGCCTTCATCAATTTTGCATAAAATCCCTGAGAGCTATTGTTTTATGTTCCCTCACTTAATATCGATCATCTTCTTGTGCACCTGCCAGACATCATCTGCAGGTTTATGGCATTAACCTCCATGACCATGTTCACCTTAAAAGGCCTTTGCCTTGACTTCGGATTTGTCAGTGAGACAAAGGTTCATCCAGTACTGGTAGCTAACGGTGCATTGCATGATACTTCTTGCAACTAGAAGGCCGGTAAACTGTTTCTGTGACATTCCCCTGGATGGGTCATGCAAAAATGTCAGTTACAGTGTATAAGCTTCTGCTATTTCAGAACAAGACAAGGGAGAACATATCTTTGTGATATTGTTTCTGACTACATGACTACAAGCATGAATACAATATTCACTCTCCTTTTAGCTATATTTTCTGTCCTGACAAAAAGCATATATCTCTTTAAACTGTTACTGTTTCCATGTTCACCCATTATTTTATGACTTTTTCTGTCTGCCTTTGATTCAGGTCAGGTGGAGTAAACTATATTTATATGAGTTCATCCATCAAAGACAGCTGTCTGTTAAATTTTGATAGTTCAATTTGTGCTGTGTTAAAGTTATCATTTTTAATATGTAAGAATTGGTTCTTGGCAGGATTTGTGGTTACTGGTAGTTAATGTTCATGTATTTTAATAACCTACCCCAGAGTTCTTTATAAAGGGACACTTATATTGAACACCGGAGGCAATATTATTAAAGATAATAAATAAAAGACACACTTAAGGGAGAGATTCACAATTTATTAAGTTTGTCTTAAAACAATTGGGAGCCTATAAACAAAACAATTTTTACTTTCATCAATTTTCTTTTGTTTTTTTATGTCCTGAACTTCATTGAGCCATCTGTACCACTCAGTTGAGGTATGTTACTCTGTTATGTTTATATATATATATATATGTACACACTGTATAGAATACATAATATACATATAATAAACAGAAAAATAAATGTGTGAATACAACAGGTAATTATCTGCAGTATTCACAGCAAACGAGTGGGAGTTTTGGTTCATGAAAATTATAATCGTAAAAATAGTCATTTGCTGAAATTAAACTCCTGTATTAACTTTGTATACACATTTGAATACATTATTGAACAGAAACAGGACTATACATTCTGGTCCCCATTACCTACATTGAATGGATCTATCAATGACAAATAGGAACAGAAGAAAAAGTTACCTATAAAATACTTACTCATTTAAAACACACATAAAAAAATGTGAACCTGTCATACTGAAAGTAACACTTCAAGTGGCTATTTTGTCCAAATGATGCAGTCAACATGTGATCCACCATGATAATGTGTGTGGTTTGTCATCTTTGGATTGTTTTCTTTCAATCATCTGTGCATCTGTGCATATGTATGAAGGTGAACCACGCAATGAATGTAAAACACTGCAAGTAACTGAAGAATTGAGAGACATTTACAAAATGCAAATGCACTGGCTGTTTAAGCAGAGTTTTACAGTGTCTATCGTAACTTTCACATCTGGATCTATCAAACATCTGCTGCAGTCAACCTGCCTCATACGTTTTTAAGGGCTTTTTTCTCTCTCTTTCTCAGTGATGCTATGCCTCAAATCTTCAGATGAGACATCTTTCACCTGGTGTGAGCTAACACTGGTTAATATCCTGAAAGTAAAATTTTATCTTTACTGTAATTTAAATCATATGGAGCAAGATCAAATTGTAGACGAGTATTTAGAATCCTTTGTAGTGAGTAAATTAAATTTGTTTACTTTGGGGCTTTTCTCTCAGTTGAAATCCTAGAACATGCTGCTCACCTGGTTCAAATTGTCTGAGAATAACAAAACATTTATATATCATCCAAGAGGATGGAAAATTTCAAATAAATGCATAAAAAAATCTTCTAAAATAAAGGGATATAACTTCTTAAACTTATTTTTCCTGTATTTAGCAAGAGTGACAAACATCTAAATGTTGTGAGTCGAACAGCACTCTTGGCACCCAATGAATATGACATTTCTGGTGGTAATTGTGAAAATGGAAAATGCTGTGGAATTATTTTAAGATTGATTTGGGCAGCTACAGTATGTAGGCTGTGTTGTAAAGAGCAAGGGGTGATTGGCATTGTACATCTTTTCAAAGCAACCACATGCCTTGTGTGTATAAAAATAAGGTGATATTCTGGTTGTTCATTTGAGGACCAATATGGCAAACACATGTTGGCAGGCGCTAAGTCCCTGGGCACGTTGTTTCAAATGTGATCAATCTTTATTTTCAAGTAGTGGGAAGAGTTTCAAAGAAAAAGCTTCCCATAACATTTGAGCTACACATACATCCTTTATTCACTTGACAGGATGGCTTTTATTTAAGTGTTCTCAATCATAATGTTGATGTTAAATAAATTGGGTTGATAAATTGCTGTGCACATGCTGTTTATGACCACTCAGATGGCTGTAAATACATTGCAGGATCAAAAATGGAAGCTTTCCCTTCTTTGGTAAACACTGCTTTGATAGTGAGTACCATGGCTAAAGTCTAGCATAGAGAATTATTTTGTAACTACTGTAAAGGCCCGGTCTTACCTCAAAGTCCTACATGACACAAATACTACAAAACTTTTTGCATTCGCTTTAAACATGACAGTGTTAGTCATTTAAACAGTTTAAAGATAAAGTGCAGTCACTCACTGAACCAGTCATATTTAT